>OMNN01084437.1:0-13139 GCA_900302755.1 Chromis chromis
CATGTCGGCCAAACGCAGGGACATTTTCCCGTAAATCCTATCGTTCCGGGTCGCCGTCTCCAACTCCAGCTGAATACCGTCCTCCGCATAGACGGTCAGCAAGGCCTGCACCTCCTCGTCGGTCCAGCGGTCAGACGTTTTCTTTCCAGAGTCCATATCTTCTATAATCTTTCTTCACAGCACGATAAAGAATGTAAACAACTCGCTTGCAGCTGCACTCTTTAAACACGGCGCTTGCTATATTTTGCCACGGCCAATCAGACGTTACTACGCTTTGAGAGCCTGGCCAATCAGATGTTCAGACCTGCAGGCGCTGCTGGCCCCGCCTCAAAAGTCCCTGGACCTTCAGAAAGTACACAACCGCTAGTAGGGTCTTTTTTCGGGGTAGATTATTTACCCGGCACTACAAATTTACCTGGGTAAATCTGGTCGAAACGCACGTAGTTGCTCAAAAAGACCATAGTTCCGGGGTATAGTTCCTCCGGTCGAAAAGCGGCTATAGTCCAAATTTCTCTCTTCTATATTTTAACAGCATGTTGAGCTGTGTGCACATTAGCGCATGTAAGTTCCTCCCTTTGAAACTGTTGGCCCTCCAATAAAAACAGACCCAGAGTGGCCTCCCAAACCTTGTGGGGAAAGAAAAAGTGCAAGAATTCAAAACGTTATTTATCTGTTTTATGTGCACTTGTTTCATTTCAGCTTAGTTTGAGATCCACATGGACCATTCACGTGCAACCGAAATTTGAGACCACTTTGATCTCCGCAGTACAAGCACACTGACAGAGCATGTGTCAGGAGAACAAGTGGTGCTTGAAAAAAAAGATTGTTTCGAGGAGAGACTGTAAGGAGATTCTTGGCCATCCACACCTTTATAATTCCTCATTAACGAGTTGTATTTGAAGTAGTCGCTGCAGGACTCTGGAGGTCCTTTGATTTGTACATGCTTTCCATCGACGGATCCCAAACACAGTGGAAAGTTCTGAATTCTCCTGAAATCCTGGGCAATGTCTGCCCACTGTGCTCTGCACACCTCAGGAATATTCACTGTCAAGGCGCCACAGACCAGTCTGTAAATTGCTGCTATATCCTGTACCTCATGTGTTGTTCTGTGTTTGATATAAGGGGCAATGCAACCATCTGCACAGACCAGTGTGGTCCTGTTGTAGCGTGGACAGAACCACATGTGTATCTGCTTTTTTATAACTTGGACACTTCATCTTTTTCTGAAAGTTTGAAATCTCTGCAGCAACTGAAGAAACAAAAGGGTGACTTCCATTGATCAACAACACTCCAAGTCACCCTTCAAAACACATTATCTATGTATTATGCACATATTAAATCTGTGAATATGCTTGTGAGTAATTACCTGCACAGACAAAAACACCTGCACTCTCCTTGCTCATTGCCACTTGCTCTGGGTGACCTGATTGAGAACATGTCAACTTCTGCAGGTAAATCTCACCTTTACCTACAAAAAATAAACATGAGGAACCAGTGTGGGCCATTATATCTGTAATTGTGCACAAAGTGCCAATAATATATTACTAATTTAAATTTTCAGCCTTAGATAGATGCATGTGATGCTAATCTAATACACTTATTGTCAGATTCAGTGAATATTTACTTACAGTCTGCAAGATGTCTGTTCTTTGTGTGCAGTGGGAAAAAATCTGCTGTTTATATCAAGTGGTAGCATTGGGGGCCAAGAAATAAAGCCAGTTCCGTGGGGCCAACATCTGCAGTTCTTCAAATGGCCACTTGAGGCTGACTTCAAAAGCATGTTAGTGCCCATAAATCCCCATGTAAAAATGTCCACCTTTACAGCAGAAATAAACATTAGGTTTAAAGTTATGCATAATTAGATGTGTGGCTGCTTTTAGCAACAGGCGTTTGCTTTCACAGGACAGTACATGAGACATTGGCATAGCTCTCCTCACCTCGCTCACGCTCCACCTCTTTGCTAAATTTTGGATTAACCAGGAGTGAGGAGGAGTCGGGCCCTGCAAACATGGAGACAGGCAGAGCCACTATGCAGTTTTGAACTTCCGTTTTTGGAAACCTATGGATGAAATCATGAAGGGTTCATCTGTTTTATATACAGTCAATGGATTATACTCAGCAGTGGGTCTGCAAATGAAAAACAAAGCAGCTCAGACTAATCCACTCAACAGCATGTTCAGAGCAGCCCATTCCCAGGGCATCAAAAACTGCCATTTTGTCAAAGCCGCTGGCATCTCAGGTATACGATGTACTTTTGCATCAGTGCCACCCACGTCAGTGTTCGATGCCCACAACTGAATAGGAGTTCTTAGTTTTCTTTTCTTTTGTTGTTTGAGTCTCGTTATTACTTGCTGGTTGGAATCTGGTTCAAAAAGATAATGGTTTGGGTTAAAATACACCCTTTAACAACATTAACCGTATGTTCATGTAACATGTGGTTTGGTTGCCCATTCTCTTTCACCTAAATCAGATTTTTTTTTCGACCAATACTGAGACCCTCTCGGTTCTGACTTCACCTGGGGAAAGTTGTAATGGTGGACTCAAACATGTTGTGTCAGTGTGTTTAAATCAACATTTCAACAGGTTTTTACTTTAAAGTAGGGGTGGGACTTGAACGCGTTAATTCCGATTAATTAATTACAACAAAAATAATGCGTAAAAAAATTAACGCATTTAATTGGAGTTTGCGCTCCACACGCCTTAGGACGCCTGGGATGTTTCTGTGTGGAGTTTTCATGTTCTCCCTGTGCAGTGTGGGTTTTCACCGGGTACTCAGGCTTCCTCCCACAGTCAAAAAACATGCTGAGGTTAATTGATGATTCTAAATTGTCCGTAGGTGTGAATGAGAGTGTGCTTGGTTGTTTGTCCTGTGTGTGGCCCTGGGATGGACTGGTGACCTGTCCCCTGCTTTCGCCCTAAGTCGGCTGCGATAGGCTCCAGCCCCCCCGCGACCCTGCAGAGGATTAAGCGGCGTACAGATAATGTACAGATAATGGATGGATGGATTGCGCTCCAGACAACACGGAACGGAGTTCCTGGTCCACCGATCACACTGATGCACAAGACGTGTCAGAGCTAGGAGGCTAACAACAACTAACACGTAGGGCTTTTCCACCAAGAAGCACCAGGTGCTAGTTCGGTGCTTAGTTGGTTCAAATCCCGTTCTTCCTAAGAACCGGTTTGCTTTTCCATTGGCAAGGAGCCAAGTTGGAGCCACGCCATTGCATCACCGTAAAACGTCTGTGCTTGTATTACAGAGCGGTTAAACAAACGCAATAAGTTGATGATAATATCTATGTCCGTCTTTATAAAGATGTTTATAAGGTCCACGGAGGTCACCTGTTGCCTGTTGCCTGTTGCCCACCGCCGGCACATCCGTGTATCTGCGACACAATTGTACCGGATTTCAGTGTGTAACAGTGTGTGCAAAACTTCCGTGTGTCCCAGAATTCACTCCAATACATCTGCGATCGGCTAGCAGTCCTGGTCCGAGTACGAGCAACTTAACTGTAGGTCTGTTTATTTTTGGCCAGGGATATTTTTCTTTACACATTTTCAGTGGCCAGGGTTTCCACTGTTCTGAATGGACTTGAAATTGCACTTTTAATGTAAAACAAACATTTTTAAGACATTAAAACAGCTTGAGTTGAAATAAAGTTCTATGAAAGCTTGAATAGAGCCACCGTTATGATTTACAGTGCCGTTGTCAGACTGATGCAAAACAAACAATGTTTAGTTGTTTAAATGTATGGATGTGTCTATCATCTGATTCAGTCATATACCAAAATCCATTGAAATTGAAAAATGTTGCTTCTTGTGGCAAATATTGTTATGCGATTAATTGCGATTAATTAATCACAAAGCCTCTAATTAATTAGATTAATTTTTTTAATCGAGTCCCACCCCTAATTAAAACTAGTTATTACTATTAACTCTTAAAATAGTAAAGCTCACATTGATTCAAATGTAAAGCAAGGCTCAACTAATATTATTACAAAACAATGCTATTCAATTTCTTTCGTAAGCGTATGTAAATCGCTGATGGAGGGGGGCGCCATATAAAATCTGGCCTAGGGCGCCACATTGGGTAGGGCCGGCTCTGCTTCTGGTGATGAGATTCAACGTGCAACACAACGATCTTCTTACTTTCCTAAGTACCGTTAACAGATCTGTTACCATCGGAGCTTATCGGTAGTCCGGTATTTTAAAAAATCGCCCCGGGGCTCATTTATTACCCGGACTCGGCACCCATCCCTATTTGTCTACCCTGGTAATAGTTAAAAACACGACACATTGATTTGCAAACTCTATCCGCCCGCTGAACATGGTAACACATTACCTAGTAAATGGTAAATGGTCTGCACTTATATAGCTCCTTTCTACCTTAGTGGTACTCAAGGCGCTTTACAATGTGTTTCTCATTCACACATTCACACACCAATGGTGACAGAACTTCCATGCAAGGTGTCTGCCTTCCATTGGGAGCAATTTGGGGTTCATTGTCTTGTGTTGGAGCACGATCTCAATCTACCAGGAAAATAAACTATGTGTGAGATGCCTCCTGCGTATTCGTTGAATGAAGCGATAGGAGAAGGTATTCAGGTCTCAATCAGTCTATTTATTCTGTACACAGAACAATAGGTGAATGTAGAATACAGAGCTCTGGGTCACACTGTCTCACCCTAACATCAACAATGTTCATGTCAGGGCATCAAGTCTGACTCCTGTTCCTCCCTTGACCCAGTCTTTTATACCTTAACATATTTCCATAAAAGTCAAAATCGTGTTGTAAGCTGTTGATTGGTCCTCCGGTGTCTCCGACCCTCGGTTCACCTCCTCTCGTGTCCTTTTGGTGTCCTTTCGGTGTGCTCATCTCAGTCCAAGCCTTGGAGTCTCCTTTCCTTATCTCGTTACCTAGAAACAGAGCTGATAGCGCACAACTGCTGGCAACTGACTTTTCAGTTCTCCAACTTGCGGTTAAAATGCACCCATGTTATCTTACCCTTCCACCTGCTTAAGACAGACACACCAGAAACACCCCACTCGGTATTATTCCCTATATGATACTGTTCCACTCAGGCCTCCAGACTCTTAACCTATTAGTAATCACTTTAAACTATTTCTGATTATCTTTAACAAATCACCTTTTGATTATAGTAGAATCATTACGGTTATTGATTATGATGTATTGATTATAAGTTTCAGTATAATTGTCAAAAACACTCTTCATCACAATATGGTTATAGTGGTTATTGAATACACATCCCAACACTTGCCCAAGGACACAATCAGTTTACAACCCACTCTACCACTTGAGCCACAGCTGCCCAACTAAGCCTAGTGTGGTCTCATAACCAGTAGATCTTGTTATTAAAGTTTGTCATTAAAGTCTGCTACTAATCCAGCTCGGGGGAAACACTACAGGCTGCTGTACAAGTCTCCTCTGTGTTCATGGTACTTGTTAAGTACACTGTTCGTTTGTGTTTATGAAAATGATGCATGTGGCCAGTGCAGATTCTCCAGTGCAACACAGAAGATAGGCTGTGTGTGTGAGAGAGAGAGTGAGAGAATAACAATAATAGCAATAATTTAACAAACCCCATAATAATAACAATAATACATTTGCTATTGGCTTATTTACAGAGGGGACGTGTAGATTCTTTGGCAATATTTTAATGTTTTCTGCATAAAGTGCACAGTGCTGCTACGTTATTTTAAGTTTTTCAATGTAAACCCAGATTTTAGAGTGTGTATTAAAACTTAAAACAGCACATTTGAACAATACTGGGACATTTTTGATAAACATGATCATTTTGGTCACTATAGCCTTGATATGAAATTTTCATCTGGTTTCATTTCTAAACTGAAGACACCTTCCATTGGACTGGACCAGTGAATCCAACAACTTCTACTGTGCTAATGAATAAGTCAGTCAGTTAGAAGTGGGATTAGATTACACTGAAGAGTGGAATATAGGGACTAAATACAAAGACCGCCTGCTTTGTGTCAAACCCTGATTGGCTATTCATCCAATCACTAATGATTGGTTTTATTGGTTTTCTCTTTCAACTAAAAGTATCAGATGGAGGTGAATCAAGAGGAGCCAGGTCTGAATTGGAGTGTAATGCAGCTGGAACCATTAGGGAAGAAAATACACTTCAGACTCATTTCATACTGTGCAGCTTCACTCGAAGTATATTAAAAATTAAAATACCCTAAAACTAAAAACCAATTCATTTGCTCATTTAAGATTTTAATAACAGCTTATTAAACTTGCTGACTGAATTAAGCTTTGTGTCCGGAGGAGCCCTGCATATGAGCCCTCTGTTGGCTGGTGCCCACTGTTACATGCAGAGAACATATTAACCAGACAACAACCAACCCAACTAATGTACCCCTTCACACTCACCTGCTTTTTTGTAAAGAAAGACTCAAAACTTAGAGGCATTTTGTTCATTTGACTAGTGATCCAACAAGTATGTGCCCCTACAGATGACAGGAAATGTAAGACACTACAGTTTTGCTGTGTATGCATTCTTATCACAGTGTAAGAACTGTTACTGCTGAGGCTATTGTATTGGGGTATTGGTGTCTGCAAAAGGTTTACACCATTTGAACTGTTTTCAAATGACATGTCACTATAGCTGATGCAATCATCCATCCATCCATTATCTATACACCGCTTTGTCCTCTGTAGGGTCACAGGGGGAGCTGGAGTCTATCCCAGCTGACTTAGGGTGAAGGCAGGGGACACCCTGGACAGGTCACCAGTAACTCAGTCGCCGGTGTACAGGACCACACAGAAAGACAAACCAAGCACACTCACATCCACACCTACAGGCGAAACAGAAAGACCTCAGGCCAAGATTCAAACCCAATTTGTGAGGCGACGGTGCCACCCCTGATGAAATCAGTCCCATCAGTTACACTTAAATCACAATTGTTTCGGTAACGGATGCTTTTAGAGGGTGTGAATGTTAAAAATGCTGTTTAATGTAGAGATGTGACTGCAGTTCAGTGTGTGGGAGTGAGGTATTAAGCTTATATTAAATCAGATTATTATAATCGGAGCTCTGAACTGTGGCTGTTTAGTAGAGTGATGATTAGTGGTTAACACTGCAGCAGTTCTACACATTCTCAGTGATTTTACAGGATTCCATTAACTGATACACAGTGACCAAAAGTCTGAGACCATGTCAGAAACCTGTCATATTTTCATAGAATCCAGGAAATTATGTTGAAGGATTTAGAAATATTTAAAACACAACAAGTTTTGACATGCACAATGAAGACATTTTTTAGATTCTGCTCTATTTCTAGCTTATCAGTCAAAGTGAAGCAGATTGGTGCCAGTGACCATGTTAACTGTTCTGTGCAAACGTCAGATTTCCTTGAGTTGTATTCTTCCATTAAAGCAACATTCAGATGCCACTCAGGCGGATTTGATCCACTCATCAGATAGTTCAGGTGATTGGTACCAATTTTGAGGTGACAAGTTCACTTTCTTATAAAAGCATGGAACTTGGTACTTTGGTACAGTTTGGGGCCCTGAACCTTTTCAGAAAAGGAACCAACTCAAAAACGCCTTGTGGCAGCCATGGCGGCCATTTTACTTTCCTAAAGATTTTCTTCAAAAAAACATTTTGCAGACATTTTTATTTGATTGTTTGATTGTAGTTGAACCTACTCCTTATTGTCTCCTTCACAGTCTTCTTCATAATGGCACAGAACTGCGCACTTTAAGGAGATTATTTTGTATTTACAATGGCCCTGGCAGCCTTTCATGCAGACACAGCTTGAGAGTTCAAGGATAGACTGTGACCACAATGGCCTCCCATCTCTAGAGCCTAAACTAGGTGTTTAGTAGTTTCCACATGGGTCCTGGCCAGAAAGTGAAAGAGCTCTGGTTTGTTTTAATCCACTCTCAAGAAGCATTTCAATTGGTCATAGCCCACATGCTGCTCCGTTAAGCAGATCCTGCAAGAACAGGATTTTAAAAGATGACCCTGCACAGTGTGACACATATCTTGGCCCCAGTCACAGCACTTGTGTCAGAGGTGGACATTGAGGAGCTGTGGGTGGCATTTGGAACTGACAAGAGCTTTGGATACACACCTGCCTTTGAGATGACAAAGGCTCTGGCTCCTGACAAATCTGAGGCTGTTTCATGCCTTCACTGGCTGTGACACAGTATCTAGAAGACAGCATGGGACACCTGCAATGTGGCCATGGCCCCCACAAGGGGCTTTTGTGATTCACCATTTCTGAATATGTTCAAGGCCCCAAACTGTACAAGTTGCATGCATTCATGAAAAAGTGAACATTATTTTCACATAACAGCTGGACCAGAGCTTGTTCATCCATATTAACTAGCCACCATTGTTCACCTGTTAGAAATACAGCCGTGTCTCAAGTGTTCAGCAGAACATTGCTCTTTAAGTAGCATTGTGATAAGAGAAAAATATGCCATCAGAATTAAGTTTAGGTATCAGAAGTCACATTGTTATTCTGAGCAAAGAGAGGCTTTCTCAACATCGAATGATGGCTAGACTGCAGGTTTCTAAGGGAGCAGTACATGGAGCTCCAAAACACGCTGTGGAAAGTGGATCAGTTGTGTATAAAACAGGATTGGGCAGCGCAACAGTGAGCTCACCATCAGAAGATCAATACATCAAGCTTTGTTCACTGACAGATAGAAAAGCAGCTTCATCCTAGAAACAGAATTCACCAAATAATGAACACAAGACTCCAATCAGCAACAGTTCTGTCAAAAGAACACGGTCTAGTCGTGTCTCAGAGGACGCCTCCAAACCAGGGGGATAAACAAGAGCAGACGCTTGGGCCGGGCCAAGACTTACTAACAGTTCACAGTGTGTGATGGAAAAATCAATTCAATCCTACTGATGAATCCCAGTTAGAGATTAGGAGCAGTAATAGAACAGTATATGTACACAGGATGCTGCTGCAGTGGAATAAATCCACAGTGACATGGACTGTACTCCACAGTCATCTGACCTCAGACAGACTAAACATTTATAGGGAACTTGAAAAACTGAGAAAGACCAACATCCCTGACATGACAAAAGGTTCTTTGGAACATTGTCACATCATGCTGGGAGAACATGGCTTATCAGGTCTGATCAAATGGTGGAGTCTATGCAGCTCGAGTGCTGCTGTCATTAACGCAAAAGGAAGCAAACAAATACTGATTGTTTCATAGGAAATAGAACAGTGGTCAGAATAGAACATATTATTTGCTAGGGCTTCACGGTGGCTCAGTGGTTAGCACCGTCGCCTCTCAGTTAGAAGATCCCTGGTTCGTGTCCCGGTTAGGACGCCTGGGGTCTTTCTCTGTTGAGTTTGCTTGTTCTCCCTGTGCAGTGTGGGTTTTCACCAGGTTCTCCAGCTTCCTCCCACAGTCTAAAAACATGCTGAGGTTAATTGATGATTCTAAATTGTCCATAGGTGTGAATGAGAGTGTGCTTGGTTGTCTGTCTCTGTATGTAGCCCTGTGATAGACTGGTGACCTGTCCAGGGTGTCCCCTGCCTTCGCACAAGTCGGCTGGGATAGACCCAGTGTATAGATAATTGATGGATATGATTTGCTACACATGTCAGGCACAATTATGAACTAGAAAATTCTAATGCTGCTAGCTGTCCAGTCTGTGTGTACTAAAAGAATATCCACTGTTTGTTTCCCATTTACAGAGTGTACAAACAAAGTGACTGATTGATCCACACAGCACTATTCCAGCATGTCTTGTACACATTCATGCTCATGCACAGGGGCATTGTAGCCCTTTTTTTGTGCCAGATCTGCTTCCCAAGCTGTGTGTGTGTGTTCTGGTCTGGTTTGTAGTTACAGACTTTAATACAGTTTTTGGAAATGCTGTGTGGGGAGTACTATATCTTCCATTTTTATTTTTCCTTAAAATTGAACATTACAACACTTCTTTTCTATAAGGGCAAGAGATGTTTGAGTGAAATTTAAGATTTAAGCTGTCAAAATACGAAATATGGGGTTAAACATAATGAACTCAATCTGACAGCAAATTCAGATAATAAAAAAACTGTTCAGCTGTCTGTTGTTAGACACTAACATTATCTATATCTTTTTTATTGAGTCTAATAAGTCAATATGACTGAGAACATAATGGACAAGAATCGATTTTCAGCAAAACTTAAATACAGTTTTTGATTGGTTATTCCATCCAGTACTTGTCTGTCATGTGTCTGGGTCAGCAGCACCATTACAACCACCTGAATAAAATGATGTAGGTCCCCCTTGTGCTGCCGCAAACATCTTGGACCCCTGTGGTATCTGGCTCTGGGACTCAGGGATCCTTTGGATCCTATGGGTTACAGGGTGGGGTTTCTGTGGAACAGGCTTGTTGTGGCAGCCAGGTGGTGGGGTGCATTGTCCTGTTGGAGAGTGCTGTTGTCATTGTGGGATGTGCTTGTTCTGCAGCCATGTCTGGGTGGATGGTACATGTCAAAGTATCATCCACATGAATGCAGGACACAAGGTTTCTGAGCAGAGCAATTCATTGTAATGAGATGATCCATGTTATTTATTTTACCTGTCAGTGATTCCATTGTTGTGGCTGATCAATATGTTATAAATGTTTATAAAGTGCTGAGAAAAATCAATAAATTCATATACTTATTAAATGCCTGGAGACCTAAGCTGACTTTCAGTCTTGAAAATAGAATTAAATTGTGTTCTACATGGTATAATAAGGTCTTCTATTTGGTGGACATTGCAAACGTTCATGCCTTTGTTTGGACTAGGCTCCATTTAGTTATAAAAAGGCTTCTAGCATCTCACAGAGTGTGATCAGAACACTCTTACTGCTCATAATCTGAACTCACACTTAGCTGTTACAGTTTACAATGGTGTTACACTGTATGCACATAAACATTGAACAGCCGCAATGTTGAAACTTTATGTCTTAAGCTCACTCTCACTCTTGTATCTCAGTCGTTTCTATTTGCATATATTTCTTCTGTGCCTCTGTGCTTTTCTTAGTATTTGTTCTCTTTCTTCAAGCTCTTTCTTCTGCTCCGTTTTTCTCTCTTTCTGCTGCTATTTCTGTTGGATCTTTGTTT
The DNA here is from genome assembly GCA_900302755.1 of Chromis chromis. Classification (NCBI taxonomy): domain Eukaryota; kingdom Metazoa; phylum Chordata; class Actinopteri; family Pomacentridae; genus Chromis; species Chromis chromis. The sequence continues at coordinate 11,110 of OMNN01084437.1, forward strand.
GAATGTTTTATTAGCCTCTGAAGCATTTTATAAATGTCCTTAAACCTGAATTTGCAGAGACTTGAAACTTGTGCGAGGATGACAGTGGATGCAGGATCTGGTTTTGTCACATACTTTGTGGTTTATTGGTGATTCACTGCAGGACTATAGTTAGGCGTTCAGAAATACTGAGGTCATGAGCCCCCCACTGCAGGAACATCTCCCGAAAAAAGATCTGACTTGAAGAAAAAGGAACTGATATTTGACTTTGAAACCATTACCAGAGCCGGCCCTACCCAATGTGGCGCCCTAGGCCAGATTTTACATGGCGCCCCCCTCCATCGGCGATTTACATACGCTTACAAAAGAAATCCAATAGCATTGTTTTATAGTAGTATTAACTGGGCATTGCTTTACATTTGAATCACTGTGAGCTCCTCCATTTTAAGAGTTAATAGTAATAACTAGTTTTAATATAATTATATTGAAGGTGAAATTTTTCCCGATTTTGTGGCGCCCCCTGGAGGCCACGGCACCCGTAGCATTTGCCTATATTGCCTAATGGGCCAGCCTGCTCTGACCATTACCAACTAATAGATGCAATTTGTGTCAAATTACACTTAGTCAAAGTGTAACTTTGTAAAATATCAGTATCTTTGATGTCCATCACAAATACATGTATATATACCTACTTCGAATTGAAAGAATAAAAACTCTCCCTACAACTGTAGATCTCCTCCAGAATCATCATGTTTTTAAGTTTTCTTCAGTATCTGAATAATCTACTAACAGCTCAGTTTGACCTGTGCAGGCCACCGTATCACACGTGCTGCAGCAGCCTTGCAGTGTGCAGTTATTCAGTTGTGCCTATAATCACAATATGATTTCATTATCATCATTATCAGCTGAATAATACATTATAATGTTTCTTCTCTCCTACACATGTATAAAAAGAGAGACTTATAAACAAATAAATACAACCTAAGATAGCCTGAGAAATTCTAATGTTGTATTGTATGACCAGATTGTCTTTGTGTTCCTTCGATATCCAGACTACCATAACCTATTTTGCAGTAGTTTTAATATCAAAGGACTGGGTGACCTTTGCTGACATTTTTTGCAAAAGATTGTACATAATAAAAATCTGAAAACATGAGACTGTAAAAGTGACATTTCAGCCAGAAAACATGCAGCGGCACTGGACCGGTTCCCAGGCAGTCTGTAGTTGGGATTTCAAGGTGCTCTGCTTAAATGTTGGCTACTTAGTTCTATGGATCTTTATAAGAGGACTCCTTGGGGCAGTGGTGGTCTAGTGGTTTGTGAAGCATGTAACTGGTGGGTCGCCAGTTCAGGTCCCCGGACTGGCAAGAGGCTGAGGTGGGAAAGTGAGAGCGACCGCTTGTCCCAGTCACCACCACTGTGGGCTCTTGAGCAAGGCCCTTTACCCCTGACTGCTCCCCAGGCGCTGCACCGCGGCAGCCCACTGCTCCTAGTATGTATAGTTAAGGTTAACTTTGAATAGCATGGGTCAATGCAGAGAAGGAAGGAACCCAAGGGGGTCAATAAAGATTATTATTGTTCATGTTACACATATAATAGTGATATCCTGCTGAGTCTTCCACTAATCAACAATTGGCGGTGATAAACCAGCAAAAGCAGTAAAGGAGAAGACTGATAGTTACTAAAGATGAATGCAAACAGTGCAGGAGTCAAAGTGTTTTATGAGGAAGGAAATGCATCTGACATGTTTGTTAGACCTCAAGGATACACACAGTGAGTTATAGTGACACCTGTAAATATGCACAACAGTGGCGGCTCGTCAATAGGGGGCGCTAGGGCGCCGCCCCCATCAAAATTGCAGGAAAAATGTATAGACACAATAAACATAAATTACGTAGTAAAAATAATTGTCACATCTGTTCACTCCTAAAATGTGTCTGACTTGATTTTCCAGCATTCCCATTCCATACTGAGTTTATTTGGGGTTGTTTAATTGTGTGGACTTAAATACATACGTTTCTATGGCGGGGCGCCGGCCAAATGAGTGTGTA
>OMNN01084439.1:0-18143 GCA_900302755.1 Chromis chromis
ACACAAGGATGTCGGCATCACCTGATATATGCTTTAAAATGAAATATAGGCATGTGCATCATCATCTGCATCAGTTCATGTAAGTCTAAAAATGTATAGTTTTGTTTGAAAATGTTAAAAATAAATATGGCATGTTGCATGTAAAGTATTTTTCTTATTTAGTTTTGCATCTGTTCTTGAATCTCTTTAGAACGTGGCATCATGTGCAACTTTTTAAAAACCATTTAGCCTACTTCACAATACCAGACAGGCTCTATTTATTGATGTTTAGATTCAAAAAAGCCTGGCAGTAATCATATGTGAGTGTGGCTGGTGAAACGGATTTGGTAGATTGGTAGCTAAGGGGGGCAATTACTTTTTCACATAGGGCAAGATGGGTTGGACAACATTTTTCCGATAATCATCTAAAAACTGCATTTTGTGTTTTCTTGGGTTATCTTTGTCTTACATTAAAATTAGTTTGATGATCTGAAACAATTAAGCGTGACAAACATGCAAAAATAATAGATATCTGTAAATACTTTTGCACGGCACGGTACCTGTTGGTCATCACAGTAAGAGCAGACATAATATGTTAATTGTACTACAGGAGAGATTTTCTTTGCAGTTAGGTGGAAAAAAAATATGTGTGTATGTCAGTATCGGCATCAGCAATTGGCCAAAATTATTTATATTATAACTAAATTTGTTATATATTAAAAAATATCGGCACATTGAATATTTTGTGCATCCCCTCTTATTTTGGTCAGACTCATTTTTTAAACCAATTACAGTCATTTTATACATAATATGATAAATCCATTAACTGAGTTTAGTTTAACTGGCAGATTTAGAATAATGATATTCTTAATAATAAGAATATTTTTAGTTGCAATCACGTCTCTAAGTCCATAACATTCCGGTATAATTTTATAAAATAGCTCCATCATTTTTAACTTGAACATGCGAGTCCCAGTGATTCTTAAGGTGTAAAAATAATGCCTCGGTTATGACACTGCAGACGTTAAAGTTGAAAACCATTAATTTTATTTACATGAGTTTTAAACACTATCCCACATTGTGGTATTTTCTTATATACATAAAGTCCATGGTGCAGTTGGGTAGTTTTTCCCACCGCTAGCACAGTTGTCTGTAGCTGGAGAGTACCTGCTCAAGAGACGTAAAGCTGTCTAAGAAGTCCTCCTCTGAGATGCCATATTTCATGTACTGATGGATGTATGCCCTGTAAGAAAGAAAATCCAGAAAGAAAACAACTCAGCATTGGTCTCTCGGTGAACTGATGCTCAATATTTACACTGTCTCAATAGAAATAATCCTTCAAATAGTTTTCATATTTACAAAGCACCACTTTCATTAATAGGCTGTTTGGACGCAACATTTCCGAACAGTAATATGGTTTTTCTTGGTGAAGAGAGTTTCTCACCTGGAGGCAAACATATTCCAGGCTTTTCCCACCATATCATCCAGAGGTCTGAGCAGAGCCTGGCTGTTACTGACCAGCGTCGCAGATTTTTCATATTTATTAAAGGGGACTGGGGATTTCCACACGTTGAAAGCTTCTTTTGACGAGAGCCACGAGGTGTAGAGGGCTGGATCCTCAAAGCCACCTGTGGATAAGTGTGTTTTCATTTATAATTACACACTAACTCTGCACATTTCTTTCAAAAATATCAGCATCATAGATTCATCGGGTAAAATCAGTAACAGGTAATTGAATTTTTACATTAAATCAATACGTTTCACCCATCTCTCTGACCTGTCTCTGCACTGTAGACATCTTTCCCTCTCAGTATGAGCAGGTTGGCCAGAGACGTGTTAAAGCTGCCACCTGTCAGACTCCTGCTCTGCCCAGAACCTGCAGGAGGACGCACCTGCCAGTCTATACCTATAGCAAGAGGCGTTTCGTGATTATAACTTATAACTGACAGGTGAGGATGAATCCACGCTCACTGTAAAGTCATAAAATCCCTCAATAAACATGTTATTATCTTGTCATAATTGGAGATTGGAGAGATAAAGATTTTTCTTGCCTTCTTCCATCTTGCTGTTGGAGATGAGCATCTGTCGTAGGTGTTTGAGCAGCCCAGGCCAGCTGAACGTACTGTAGGCTATGGAGGAACTGGGCATCTGAGGGATGGTGCACATACTGAGCAGCTTGTACTCCGGGTGGCAAGCAAGAGCGCTCACCAACTCACCTGAAGGACATCAAAGAATAACAGGAATAAGGGTTAAGAAAGGCTGGTTTGTGACGACGGCATAGAGTACCGGCAATGCAAAGACTGAATCAGTGGCGGATTGATTTTTTACCAACATAATGAGGACTTTAGCGAAGTTTTGTCAGATTTTTAAATAGATTTTGAATTTTTTTGTTATTTGGAATGATGTATTTATCATTTTTTCACAAATACAAACAGAAAGCCAAATCCACACCCACCCACATAAAAAAATAAACCAATACCAGATACACAGAAAGCATTACATTAATTTAATGACTTTACACATTCTAAGAATTATATTAATGTAACTCTTATTTTACTGATGATTGGAGTCCTTTCTTCCTTAGAAAGGTGTCTCAAAAACAAGAGGCTCACAGTCATCTCCTCCTTTTTCATATTCTCAGAAATCATCATTGTAACACTGCCGGTCAGCTAAATTTTAGAATGTGATTTCCATTGACAAAAATAACACTGCTTTTAAAATAATTTTCTCATTCTTTTCTGCAGCGTTCACCAAATTAAATTTAAAACTTTCAAAGATGTTTTCCATATCACACAGAATAAACTTTAAGCAATCATGAAATCAAAGTATATTCAATCAAATAAAAACCAGCAGGGCCTTACGGTGTCCAGAGAAGACCTACAATCATTTATTAAGCTCCAATGAGCAGCAGTAACAACAGTGTTCGCTGCAGGTCTGATGGCAAAATAATCAAGAAGCCTCTCCACTGTCAGGACAATCCCACTCTAAGTTTAGAGCCATATAGTGTCTCCTGACAGCCACAATCATGTACAAAAAATATGTCCCATTTCAAAATTACATTCTTTTCTGGGCTTCTTGGTAGATTTTTCACACCATTATTGACATCCAAGTGCAAAAAGCTACTTTCTTATTATGTAAATAGATGTTTTTAAAATCCAACTGTTAACATGTATGTTACATTCTGACTATATATACGACTATGTTGCTGAATAATTAACAGAAGATTGTAGCTCTTACAAATCAATAACAATCAACCCAGACAAGTTCACACAACATTTTATTCAAGCTGCAATACTAAAGCAGTGAACAAGAAACAGCAACTACATCTACTTATACTAGAATTATTTTCCTTTCACATATTGAATACATATCATATTATTGTTGACCCACATTATTTGCCAATTTTATGCATAAGAACTAAAGATGAGTTGGAAAAGGTTAAAAACTGTTATTTTCACGGCGTCCGTGCAGCTTTGTTTGTTCACTGTGGCCATGGAAACAATAATAAACCCAGCCATTTAGCCATGGTTTCCATACGCAGAAAAGATAGTCCATTCATTTCTCTGAAACTTGCATCACTGCATTAGTCATAAAAGGTCAAAGTAATATGTGCTTATTTGTGATGCTATGTATAGATGCATGCCGTATTTTCTGTCGAACTAATTTGGTCTGGATTTGGCATTTAGTTAAGAGCTGTTTTGCAGACAGAGGCAGCTCTATACAGGAGCATACATTCAGTCACACACTGTACTTCTTGCCTTGCTTTCAATGACATCAGGCTTGTTCTGGCCCTCGCTGTCTCACACAGTGGTACATAATTTGGCTGCAAAGGCCATAAAAACACTCTGCTTGTATGGTCGGTTTAAGAAATTCTGATGTTAGATTTTAGAAAATAGAGTAGGGTAATAGTTTGGAAAAACAAACACTCTTTCTTCATTCTTATCCAGCCTTCAAAATCACTCACTTTAAATTCCATATATTGCCATACTGTGTAAGAACCCTGCAACTAATGTAAAACTATTTAAAAGCTTACATATATGAAATCTGAGACTCTTTTATAGTCTCAAAGTCCTTTAATAGAATTAAATAGAATTCAATGCCTTTTAAGATTTTTTCAGATGTGCAGATAGCCTGTTTTTACATCACATTAAAATTATGAATGACTTAGTTTTTATTGACTGTGTTATACAGTTTTAACAAGTTCAATGTGTTTAACTACCTGCTTCTAAAACAGCTGGATCATTAAATGTCTTCATGTGTAAACAAAGATAGAAAATAAACCTTTTAAATGAATCTACCAGCAAAGACTACATCTCTTCTAATCTAATAATATTTCTTGAGATCCCGGCCGTGTGGGAAACATTTAGAGTGTGTGTTTTTGTCTTGGCATCACTCACCCAGAGGATTTCTGCTGTAGACTCCGTGTGAGTCAGTGGTGAGCGCGGGTTGCAGCACACTGCCCAGCTGGTGAGCGATAACCCTGTTGACGTCACTGAAAGAGATGTGTTTAATGTTGAGCAGCTGACTGCAGATCCTGTGCACCGTGTCGTTCTCGTGCACCAGGACGGCGTCTGACAGCTGGTAGAGATGAGCCAGCGTCAGCACAGAGTTATAGTTCTGGACGATCACCTGAAAGGACAGATTGAAGGAGAAACATGGGAACAGAGCGCGTTACTTTGAACTTTAAAGACCGGTCAGCTACTGAGCCTCCGTACCTCTCCAGTCCCGTACGGCCAGGTGAGGTGGTTGAGGATGAAGGACGTTGGGTAGATGTCTCGGAGACACTGGGTAACGTAGGCACCGACCCCTGACCCTGTTCCTCCTGCTACACTCATCATGGCCATGAGCCCGGCCAGTCTGTCACAGCGCTCCACCTCCCGCCTCACGAGCTCCTCCACCACGTCTCTGTGACGAGGGCCGTGGACACAATACCTGGTTTGATGCAAGAAGCACATCATCAGCTTTTACCCGAACTTCCAGGTCTAAGCACAGAATCATGGTGTCTATGTATTTAAGAAAATGCACATACATAAATAGTAGTTTGACAAACCAAACTCAACTGCAGGTCTAGCTTTTCATTGTCAGAATACTATTTCAAACATCTGGAATGAACTTTAACTCTAATACTTGATATTGATGAGTGGATAAACAGGATATTATTCAGATAACTGCAGATTAACCCATGCTGTGGATAAAACATAACAGCCACCTATCTGCTTGAGTTGGGACATGATGCTTCAAATATTAAATGATGAGCAGTGGCGTAATGTAATCAAACACATTTACCCAAGTACTTTACTTTAGGTTCCTCTCCAGTCATTGATTTTACCCCTAAAAACTCATCTCTATGTATCAAAGTTGCATATTTAGATTTGTTTTCCATGAAAACAATCTAACCTTTATTGATCCCCTTGGGGAAATTCCTTCTCTGCATTTGACCCATCCTATTCAAAGTTAACCTTAACTATACATACTAGGAGCAGTGGGCTGCCGCGGTGCAGCGCCCGGGGAGCAGTCATGGGTTAAGGCCAAGCAGTCGCTCTCACTTTCCTACTTCAACCTCTTGCCAGTCTGGTGACTCGAACCCGCGACCCACCAGTTACAAGTTCGCTTCACAAACCACTAGGACACCACTGCCCCCAAAATAATCCCTTCTTGCCTTAAATTGTCTTAAATCTAACTTTACACTGCTGCTTCCTCTAGAATGTGCAGATTCACATAATCTCTTTTTTTTTGTTTTTAAATATTTATTTTTGGCCTTTTATGCCTTTATTAGACAGGACAGTGGATAGAATCGGAAACTGGAGAGAGTGGGGAAGGACATGCAGTAAACGCCCGAGGTTGGAACCTAACCCTGGACAGCCGCTACGCCTTAGCACTAGGGTCACACGACATAACCGTTAGGCTATCAGGGGCGCCCCCAGATTCACATAATCTCTGACTCTCTTTCTGCTAACACCTCCACATTCGCTGCAGCTCGAGCACACCAGCTCACCTACAACTCTGCTAAAACACTGTAAAATTATATTTAAATACACATGGGTCTGACAGTAATTAATAAACTACATTTTAAAAATCACATATAATAGTAAAACACTGACAGGGACCATTTTACTGCATGCTGAGTACTTTTACTTTAGGTACATTTTGCTGATAATACATTCATACTTTTACTTAAGTAAGGCTTTGAATGCAGAGCTTATACTTATGGTGGCATCAGTACTTTTAGTGATGTAAATAACCTGAATAAGCACTGTTGACGAGTATGACTGTTATTATGATAACAGTAATCAATAAGCAGTGGGTTCATTTATTTCTGTTCTCACCCATTAGCCCAGTTGTTTCCAGATCCCTGCTTCTGGCTGAAGTGTGAATCCTCTCCGTACCTCCACCTGCCCGACTTCGCAGCTCTGCTCAGGCTGTGGTTGATCACTTTGGGCTCCATGTCTACGAGCACCGCCCGGGCCACGAGCTCTGCAGACACACGGCGGGTAAACGTGAGTTCAGACGGCGGGAATTTAACTTATTCAGAGGTAGAAAACTCGTCTTACCTCCATGAGTGTTCAGGTGGAAGAAGCGCTCACAGCTGGCTGCTGTGTATGTTTTCTTCTGAGCCTCCTGAGCGTCGCCACAGACGACGTCGAACAGCTCGTGACCCACCTGGTTCCCGCACTGACCGAGCTGCAGCGTCACAACCGACATCCTGCACACCTGGAGCACCGAGGAGCACGCGCTGGGACAGGTGGGTTTATGGGGACACTATGGCAACTCACTGTCATGACTGTTCGAACTGTCAGGAGCTGCTGCCGCCACAAGTTGGAATGGTAAGAGTTTCAAAATAAACGTGAAACCTTCAAAATAAAAGTCCTCAATAAATCTAGCTAACGTTTATTTAGTACCCTTGTTTGGTATTTCTATATATAAACATATAACACACACAATGTAGTTTTATGTAGATTCAGTATTTGTCAGCAATGATAACTCTTCCTATAGGGACAATATAACAACTGCATCTTAATATTAATTTATTCAAAATGAATTATCTGTTTATAAACTCTAGTATCTTATTACAATACTTATTGATGCCCACAAGAGGAATTAATCAGTCAAACTTTATGTATATAGCACAAGTCATGCATTAAATGCAACTCCAAGTGCTGACAATAAAAAGGTTAATTAAAAATAAGTATAAAATGTAAGAACAATATTAAAACAAGGAATGAAAAATAACAGGAAAATCACAAGTCGTAAGAAAACAAGAGCCAAACTTAAAAAGTCACTTTAAATGTTTCTTTTAAAGATATCCACACTCTTTGTTGAGCAATTGTTATTACTTATTATTAAATAACACATTATGATGTGTTATAAACTATTTCTTTAATGTTTATATGGGACTTCTGAATGGTTATTAATATTATGATAATGATGATGATGATGATGATTATTATGATAGAGAAAGATAAATCTTAATTCATGGGAGGATTTCTTTTCACAGCCTGCACACATCTTACACAGAAAAATAAATATAGCCAGACAGTGGATATATGTACATACATACATATTTCACACACCGTCACTCAAAGTATTCTTATTAATATTGTTATTGTTATTATTATTGTTGTAGTTGTTGTTGTTTGTGACGGTAGTAGTAGTAGTATTAATATTAATGCTGGTACTTCATTATGACATCAAAATAAATCATCAGCAAATGTAACGGCTATTGATTTTGTCTTTTTACCCATCCTTTCCCATTTTTTCCTAATTTGTACAATGGCTTTAGTAATAAATTGAAGCATATTGCCTTCCAGAAGATGAGTACCTTTTCATTTTTTTATTGTAGTTGTTGTTTTTTTGTAATTTGTAGCAATTACGTTTAAAAATCCTAAAGTATGTAATTTAAAGCAATAAAAAAGAACAATAAGTAATTATACACAAACCATGTAACCCTGTTTTACTTTTTTTTTGTTAATACATTCGGCTTATTCTATTACTTAATTATTGTTATTTTTGTGTAAATACCTATTTTATTACTCAATTGCTGCTATTTTTTCTGTGTACATACTTATTTTATTACTTAATTATTGTTATTTTTCATGAATTTCTTGCTAAATTTTTGTGTTGCTGCTGTAACAATTGGAATTCCCTGCAATGGGGGATCAATAAAGAAACATTCTATTCTATTCTATTCTATTAACACATTATTTTTATTGTTTGATATGAACATAAGCTAAAAATAATATGACCGTTTTAGATATCAATATGAAGTGTGAACAAAGTGAATGAAGTGAATGAAACTGAGAGCAGGAGTCCCCATCACGAGCAGTGAATCATTTGTTCTGAACACAGACTTCAGACGACAGAGGGTGTTTATGACTAAATAAAAGAGGTTACCGCCCCCTTTGGTGAGTGTCGCAATGCGCATGCCCAGTGTAGTAGCCGGTTATGGCGGCGGTGTGTGTTTGTCCATGAGGTGGGGGACGCCTGCAATTCTTGCGGTCTGTGACAGAGCGATCCGAGCGAACCGCTGCCATGGCTGGAGTGTTTGACATTGATTTGGACCAGCCGGAGGAAAATGTGTCCGACGACGAGAATGAGGAGGTACTTTAGTGGAGGATGTTGAGCTGTCACAGCAGAAACTCTTCCTGCACGGCAGCTAGCTGCTAGCTGCTAGCCTGGTAGCCTGCCAGCCACCGCAGGCCTGCTCTGCAGCCGGAGCTCTCAGGCCTCTGCAAACGGGGATCTAGCAGAGGCTAATGCTAGCTCGCCACCGCTAGCCTGGCAGTGATCATGACAGAACTGTCACTTGTTGTGCTTCTATTTTACCAACAGCGTTAGCTAGTGATGGGATGCATGCGTTGTTGACGCTGTCACGTTTAAAAACCATCGCTGTCATGTTGGAGTTGTGCAAGCCATGCTTACTTGGCCAAAGGTGCTGCAGTGATAAATGTGGCTCCGTGTGCAACAGTTTATTTTGGCAAGACTGTGACAGAGTGGGACTGTTTGGGCTGGAGGCTGGAGCCAGTTGGTTTCTGTTTAAACTGAGATATAAAAAGCAGCAAACACTACTGCAGATTTAGAATGAGCAGTTATTTAAATCATATGTTTGTGTTGCTTTATGCAGGCATCTTATTACAACAAAACCTATAACACTTGCTCCTGTCGGAGAACAGTTACTGAATAGGTGCAGTGTACAGATATTTCCTACACTCACATGTATGCATATTTTTCCATTAGGATAAACAACTTTTGGACTGTTGCTAAATGTGTTGCATCATGTGCATATTTGTGCATCATGGTTTGGACATCTTATTACATCACAGCAGCTCTTGTTTGTTAGTATCACATTGCTCCTGTGTAAATGCCTGGACCAACACCTTTGAAAACAGGCTATTATTTTGAAAAAAGTTATTATACAGTAGGATAGATTCAACTGGTAATTATTGTGATGTTTTTTTGCTCTTGATCAATCAGTTGTGTCTCACTAGATTCAGTTTACAGTGATATTTAAAAGCAGCAAACGTTCAGTTAGAAGAAGTTTGGCATTCTTCCTTTAAAAAGTCTCTTAAATGATCAAACAATGATTTTCTGCTCATTGATTAATGTAAGAAATCACAGCTGTTTTTACTGTTACACTATTGCATCTAAAGTACCCATGCATTTAAATGTAATTTAGATTTAGAGCATCCTTTATTGAGTTTATAGCAGTTTATATGTACAGGCTGCTGAGCTTTATTAATGCTTTATTGTTGCTTTATTAGTTGCTTTAAACACAAACAAGAAAAGAAAAGGCGTTCTGCTGTACGTACAAAATATCATTATGAGGCTGAAAGTTCCTACAAGTAAAAAAGTCACAGATCAAACTGTAATTTCTGACACCAGCAGCGCATTTTGGCCAGGTTTACTTCATGTTTCTCATTAAAACTTAATAAATTTATTATCTTCTGTTTCCTACTTTTCCTTCCAGGCTCAACTCAATGATATCATGGACCAGTGCAGTGGATTTGAGTTGTAAGTATTCACATCTCCGTCGTGTTGTTGTTGTATGATTTTAAGAACAAAAAGAGGAGTGGGCTTAAATTGCACGTGTCACTGCAGCAACATGGACGACTGTGAGAAGATCGAGATTTCTGAAGACAACGTCAATCAGGGGACGGAGAACATCAGACCGGAGTGCTTTGAGCTGCTGCGGGTCCTGGGGAAGGGCGGTTATGGAAAGGTATCTTATCGTACACTAAACACACTCATCATACTCACATGTTGTACTATTTTGTCTCTGTAATGTGAAGTTTGGCTTAATATTTCTTCCAGCTGTTCATGTGTTTATTCCAAACGTACAAATCCCTCTTTTTGCCGTGCAGGTTTTCCAAGTTCGAAAAGTCGTTGGAGCTGCATCAGGCAAAATCTTTGCCATGAAAGTCTTAAAAAAGGTACATCATCTTTTCCCTCGCTAACTCCAAAACTCATTTTCCAGTTGCTCCAATTACACTGATGTGTAGCTGCCCTCAGTTTGTTATGTGAACATGATTGCGTGCTTGTTATTACAAATGAACGTTCTGGTGCTTTTGTCTGCAAATATTGGCTGTCGCTGAAGTCAGTGGTGGGGTAAGATTTCACTGCTAGCTGGTAGATTGCCATCTACGCTGCTCTGCTGCAGCCTTGGCACTTAAAACGCTCTGCCTCAGCCCATTAGATTCCGCTTGATATTCACACTGCTTCTGCTTAATTGGCTAACGTAACCCCAGTGACATATTGAAGACCCGCCAGAGTTCAGTCATTTATTTCAGTCGCTAAGCTTCAAAGCATTTATGTGCAGCGCTGTAGTGTGGGGATAGAGACCAGCGCTCAACTTTATGAAGCATCTCCGGGTATGAAATGAGTCCTGACTTGCCCAAAATTGTCAGTGATACATATCTATGCCACTGACATGTGAAGTTACTCAACTGAGGAAATTATATTTTCTGCAAAATTGCACAACTGTTCTGACTTGTTAGCAGTTCCCAGCAGGTGGACAGTGATAGTAGATATGCAGCTTAAATCTCCAAAGTTGTAGAAATATAGAATTTGAATTAAAATAACCTTTTACAGGGATCAGATTGGAGTAAAACTTCATAATATAATCACTTTATATACAACACTGGGTTCACAGCACAAAGAGATTAAGTATTCTTGCAGTTTACGATACAGTTAGAATGAATTGTGTGCAACTTTTAGGCATGGATAAAGTAGATTCTTAGATTTTAGTATTGCACAGCTGCAGTAGCTCATGACACAAATGACATGATACGATTTTCCTGTTTCCCATTATTATTAATTGAGACTTGTACCGTGTCAAATGTGTAATCATTTATAGTTGAGTGCAATAAAATCCTCATGCTGTTTACTCTTAGGTGAGAACTTTGATTTTGAGATGCTTGATAAAACACATGCAACTAATAAACAGCAGCATGGTAGAGTAGTAAGAAGCTGCCAGAGGAAATAAAAGCCCATTTTGCGAGCAGGAAAGGGCTGAAAATTCAGAATACAAGGCATAAATCATTATCAGCCCGTTGTCGTCATATTCACGCTCCGAGCTGAGATAACGTTGTTGCTGACAGGCGGCTCTTTAGCTTCCTGACAGAAGTGGTTAGTAAACAGAACTGAGAACAGCAGAGGGGAGAGGCCTCTGGAGAGCTGGGGGAGCAGTTCAAAACCACACCGGTGCTCAGTCTTTGTCATTATTGTACCAAACAGAATTGCAGTATACTTTATATATTTGAATGCATGTCTTGGTAAACCTAGTAATAGTAGCACAATATTAAAATGAATTTATTTGTTAATGTAGATTAGCAATAATAATGAAATGTCGCTCCTTTATTTTAGTTGACTAAGCTGCTCAGCTCAACCCTGCATCTCGGATGGTGTTTAGTTGAACACTTTCACCACTCTCTGTTACATGCTGCTGTATCTAACGCTGATTTATTATTTTGGGTTGGCGGTACCAGGCTATGATTGTGCGCAATGCCAAGGACACGGCTCACACCAAGGCGGAGAGGAACATCCTGGAGGAAGTGAAGCATCCCTTCATTGTCGATCTCATCTACGCCTTCCAGACAGGAGGGAAGCTGTACCTCATCCTGGAGTACCTGAGCGGTCAGTGCAAGCAGTGCACACAATCTCACACATCTGGCACACTGCAGGAATATTAATGCAAATTACATAAGTGGAGTCAGTGTGAAAACATTCTGTCTGAATTGTAATTGTTCCTGTCAAGATGAAACCTGTCTACAGTCTTGTGTAGACGATCATGAGGTAAATTGAAATGATGAGAGCGAATAACTTGAAATATTTATATCCTTACTCACATGAACCTCAAATACTTACACAGTCTCTTTTATGCAGCCTGGCAGAATATCAGAACAAAGGGTTACATGTTGTAGCTTGGCTTCCCAGTTCCCCTCTCCATCAAATAGCATGTTTAATTTGCTTCAACATTTCTAGAAAGTAGTAAAACAATAGTGTGATTTATTTTCTAATTGTGAGTCAGTGTTTGTGGGAATATTTGGAATTTAGATTCCCAAACACACTGGAAAAAAATTGGTGCCTCAAAAATATGTTGATCAACTTTTATAAATCACTTTTTCTTTCTTGTCGGCTCCACAGAGGTCAGTAATGTAGAAATTTGTAGGAATATATCTAGAGGTAGTGGTGGCCTAGTGGTTTGTGAAGCGAACTTGTAACCGGTGGGTTGCCGGTTCGAGTCCCCGGACTGGCAAGAGGTTGAGGTGGGAAAGTGAGAGCGACTGCTTGTCCCAGTCACCACCACTGTGGGTCCTTGAGCAAGGCCCTGAACCCCTGACTGCTCCCCGGGCGCTGCACCGCGGCATCCCACTGCTCCTAGTATGTATAGTTAAGCTTAACTATGAATAGGATGGGTCAAATGCAGAGAAGGAATTTCCCCAGGGGGATCAATAAAGGTTAGGTTATTATGATTATATCTGTGTCACCTGTGTAATAGTATGAACTTGTGTTTACATGTGCAGGAGGAGAACTCTTCATGCAGCTGGAGCGGGAGGGCATCTTCATGGAAGACACAGCCTGGTGAGCATTGCTTATTTCTGTATTATTATGTTGAAATAGGAACGCACACATGTAGACTGTCTATTATATATAGACATATATATTGCATTATATATGATAATGCAGAAAATACTCTTTCTGATTGGTTCTAACATCTGTCAGAGTTAAAACTGTGCCTTAGGACTCCTGAAATATAGCAGTCAACAGTTAAACTACACTTTAATTAGTGTATAATGTATATAAGACTGCAGGTCAGCATCACAACAGAACATAACAATCAGACAGACTTGATTTGTATAGCACTTTTCATCACATTAGTGCTTTAAAGAACAAAAGGAAACAAAAAGGATATTAAAAAAAACATATTATGCTAGAAATGAAGGGGTCAGTGTTTCCTGACAAAAGCAAAACTCCGCAGTAAACTCAATTCAAGAAAGGGTTAAATCTTCAACACACAGAAATCTAAAAAAAAAAAAAAAAAAAAAAAACACTAAAAAAGCTCTGCCCTGTCTGTCCGAAGCCCCTCCCACCAGATGAGCAAAGGTATATACATGCGCTTCAGATGTGGAGAAATAGCTAAGCCAGAAGTTAGCCTTTATTTTCAGCTTCACACGTGTGGTCAAGGCCTCTGAAAAAGCCAGTCAGCCGCAACATTCGACTTTTGTTGCTCTTTACACTCCCTCACCTGATCTGGTCTGAATCCGCTGTGATTAGACAAAGTGTCCTGGCACAGGCTACATTTTCTGAAGACTGAAAACTGTGGCACAGAAGTCAAGTTTCCTACCAATTTTTGCCAAATTACACCAAAAAAATACAGCAGATCCCAGTTTAGTGTTGTATGAAAGGAGAGAAGATTAGCACTCCCCTTGACAAGGATGGAATTAGCTCTTGCGGCCTTCAACACACATGTGGGTAAGGCATTGCCACCTACTTCGTGGCCTCCGTAACCAAGTTTTTAGGGGCTGTGGTGGTGCAACGGTTAAGTCTCTGGGCTACTGATCAGAAGGGCTGAGGATCAAATCCCAATGCGGCCATTGTTGGGCCCAGGAGCAAGGCCCTTAACCCTTCCTGCTCCAGAGGGGCCGTACCATGGCTGACCCTGCGCTCTGAACCCAACTGGGATATGCGGGGAAAAAAACATTTCACAATGCTGTAAAAATGTATTTGTGACAAATAAAGGTTTCTTCTTCTGACTGCAAACATTTAATTCAACAACACCATGTGTGTTATTATCACATCGGGTTATCCTTATTTGAAATTGATCATATTTAGCGATACGTTTTCTGTTCTTGTTTCTTTCTTCAGTTTTTACCTGGCAGAAATCTCCATGGCTCTGGGTCACCTGCACCAGAAGGGCATCATCTACAGAGACTTGAAGCCTGAGAATATTATGCTCAACAACCAAGGTACGGGGAAGTCGCTTTTTTCTCCCTCTTTTTTGTAATCATTGTTGAAGTAAATCATTGCTAAGTTATAGATTACCAGACACGTAGGGAACTTCACTCTTGGAGGAAAAGTTAATCCTCAGCAGGGAAAAACAGCACTTGTAATAGCAGTTCTTTTTTACATTTGATCTTGATTAATGCTTATACTCTTGTGTATCCACCACAAAGTACTATGATAATTTTCTTCTGACTGTGTGTTGTTGTCCAGGTCATGTAAAGTTGACGGACTTTGGGCTGTGTAAGGAATCCATTCATGACGGCACGGTTACCCACACTTTCTGTGGCACCATCGAATACATGTAAGTTCTTTCTTCTGTTACTATCTGTGTCATCCAGTGGCGTTTACCTATTTTACCCTTCTCCTCCTGATGATCTTTGCTCATTAATGCATTAGTAAGACATTTGCACTCACGTGGTTTCAGGGCCCCAGAGATCCTGATGAGAAGCGGACACAACAGAGCAGTGGACTGGTGGAGTCTGGGTGCTCTGATGTACGACATGCTCACAGGAGCGGTCAGTTAAACATTCACAACCTCAAAGGGCTTTCTACTTCGCTTTTATTAATGGACTGCCATGAAATATTAATCAAAATTTGGGACGATAGAGTAACCCCTCTCTCTGTTTCCTTACCGTAGCCTCCGTTCACCGGGGAAAACCGGAAAAAGACCATTGACAAGATCCTGAAGTGCAAGCTCAGCCTCCCGCCCTACCTCACGCAAGAAGCTAGAGATCTCCTGAAACGGGTATTTATGGGGTGTTTTCAGAGCTCATTGTCCTCCAGGTTCTTATCCAAAGGGTTATTGGGTTCTGTTCTCTTGACATTTGACTGCTGGTTTTGCAGTTGCTGAAGAGAAACGCCTCGTCACGACTGGGAGCTGGAGCAGGAGACGCCACAGAGGTGCAGGTGAGAATATTCAGCTCTGTCACTAAGCACCATATATACAAGTAGTAAGTTTTATATCAGATCCTAAAGTGGTATGTGTGGTATGTACAGAGTGTCTTAGGTTCTCATATTTTCTTTTGTTCCCTCCTGAGACCACACTTGTGCTGTTTCTTGCATTCTTATTATGTTGGAAACGGCTGCGGCTGCATAAAGGGGAGTGGATTTACATTCCTCCCCAGACTAAAGTGCTGTGTTTTATAGCCGCCTCTTCATCGTGCTCTGTATCTGATATCCAACAGGCTCATCCCTTCTTTCGACACATCAACTGGGAGGATTTGTTGGCCCGGAAAGTGGAGCCTCCCTTCAAGCCTTTCCTGGTGAGTAACGGAGAAGCAGGCCACACGGAGTTCAGAACTGGATATTACTTCCTGGAAATTTGAGAACATGAAATGTTCACAAACCGTGCTATTCGAGCAGCTTAAGTTCAAGGTTCGAGTAAGTCTCAGGAACTGAACCCAGATCATCTCCTGTTTCACACCGTCTCCTGTTTGTCTTGGCAGCCGACACATCTGCTCATGTTGCTTTGCCTCCTCACCTGTGTTTCTTCTTCTATCTTTGCAGCAATCAGCTGAAGACGTGAGTCAGTTTGACTCAAAGTTCACCAGTCAGACGCCAGTCGACAGCCCAGATGACTCCACGCTCAGTGAGAGTGCCAATCAAGCCTTCCTGGTAACTTTCTTCAACTTTAGCTTGTTTTTATTCATGTTGGCTTCTCATTTTGGATTGGCGTCATGCCAAAGGATGTTTTTAGGGACACGGTCTGAATAAATCACTCATTTTTAATCATTATTACGCTATTGGGTATAAAAATTTCTTGGTAAGGATGACCTGGTGGCCCACTGGTCAGGGTTCATGCCACATGGGCACATGTTCTCTGAGCAGGAGATCCCTGGTTTGAATCCCGGCCAGGGACAGTTTGCTTTGTGTCATTCCTCTGCTCTCTCTCCTGTATTTTCTGTGCTTCTCTCTACTGTTCTTTTCAAAATGAAGGCAAACATGCTCAAAAATAAATCTTGAAAAAAATCCTGTTATCTTACTCCCCTTCTGTACATGAACATAGATTTGAACAGTAAACTGGCTTGTTGTTAATCAGCGTTTTGCCCCAGAGGGTAATTCCTTATTCATTTATTGGTATCATTGTTATAGATTTAGTTTAAACAACAACTGTGGTGCAATTCTCACGTCGTATCACAGAGCAGTATAAATGACAAAAATAAATACATCAGTCAAGCAGAGCAACAACAGATTTACAGCCACTGCAGTGCTGCAGTAATGTTCTCTGTGGCCAGTCTGTAATAGATCATTTCTTCCTCACGTTTTCTGCGATCATGCACCAACTGTAGCCGTTTTCTTCTCTGTGTTTTTCCAGGGTTTCACATATGTCGCTCCATCAGTCCTGGAAAACATCAAAGAAAAGTTCTCATTTGAGCCAAAAATCCGCTCACCTCGACGGATCATGGGCAGCCCAAGAACACCTCTCAGGTATGTCAGTCATGTCTGCAGCAGATGCTTCAGAAACAAACACGTCTGTGGTGCTTCTTTTAAAAATGTTCTCATTGGTACCTTGTAACACACCTCTGCATCATCTGCTCTGTCCTTTTAGCCCAGTCAAGTTCTCAGGGGGGGACTGCTGGGCCCGGAGCCCCCTCGTCCCCGGCGGAGGACCAAGTAGTGTCCTCCAGTCTCCTCAGGACCAGGCCATGGAGCTGTCCACCCCAGAGCAGATGGACGTCACAAGCAGCTCCGAGGCCTCGGCCCCCCTCCCCATCCGTCAGCCTGCCGGGGTCAACCTCGCTCAGATGAAGCAGCAGGCCTATCCTGTGGTGGCCAAACGACCTGAGCATCTACGTATGAACCTATGACCCACCGCGCCCGTTTAGGAGAGTTTATTTCTTGACTTTCTTTTTTTTTTTCCCTTTGTTGATATTTTTTAAGAAACAAAGCAAAAAGATATGGATGCTAGAGACAATGAAAATCCAAAATTGCACATCTGCACACTACATATACTGTCACAACCTGGAGTTTGTGCGTGTGCCCGGGACTCCAGCGTGATACAGATAAGTGCTACCGACGACATCACCGTCTCACCACTTCTCCGACACCTCAGGTCTGTTGACCTCCATCTTCTGCCCCCTCACCCCCAGGAACTGGACTAGTAGGAATCTTTTGAGGAGCTACAGCCTGTGTGTGACCGGGATGGTTGTAATGTATCACACAGTATGCAAGCGCTTCAAAGTGAACTGCAGTCAGTCTAGTGTAGTAGAAGATGTCCAAAGTGCTTTGTGCTATTTGAATGAATGCCATTGAGGAAATTGCTTCCATTGGAAGATTTTGACAGTACTTCTTCTTAGACAAGATGCTTCCCTAGCTCTGAATAAATAATATGAATTAGGTTTATTATTTAAAAAAAGATCAAAGAAAATTATTGTGAGTAGCGGTTAAGCAGAGGTTCTGGTATTGATGAATATAGCTTTATGTCTTACGAAGTTTTACAAAATGAACTGCATTAACTGTGCTATACATCAATGATGAATCAGAGAGCCTCAATTAAAGGAGAAAAAACAGTGTTGACTTTCTACATTCTTTCAGCATTGCTGTTATCTTTAGTGATCTGCTTCTCAGGCACACTACATGATGGGTTGTATCTCTGGATCAGACCAGACCGGTTTGATGCAACATTAGCGTGACCCACTTTATCATCACCACCCAAATCATCAAAC
>OMNN01084440.1:0-25020 GCA_900302755.1 Chromis chromis
GTACTGAAGCCTCTGCAGGCTCTTGCTAGGGATCCCGATGAGTAGTGCGTTACAATAATCTAGTCTGGAGGAGATAAAGGCATGGACCAGCTTTTCTGCATCTGAGAGGGAGAGAATGGGGCGGAGTTTGGCAATGTTACGGAGGTGGTAGAAGGAGGTCTTGCAGAGGTGGTTGATATGGGATTCAAAGGTGAGATGGTAAATGGTCTGCACGTATATAGCACCTTTCTACCTTAGTGGTACTCAAAGCGCTTTACAATGTGTTTCGCATTCCCCCATTCACACACCAATGGCGACAGACTTCCATGCAAGGTGCCTGCCTGCCATTGGGAGCAACTTTGGGTTCAGTGTCTTGCCCAAGGACACTTTGGCATGCTGAGGAGCCGGGGATCGAACCGCCAACCTTGCGATCAATGGACAACCCGCTCTACCACCTGAGTCACAGCCGTCCATTTCTATTGTGTTTTGTGGTTGTTAGAAACCTTTAAGTGTAAAATAAAAGCTGTTAGGATATGAGGACTTCTGCCATCTTTGCAGCATGTTGAGCTGAAAGTGGCACTGTGGGGGCATGTAAGACTTTGATTAATTTGCTGAAAAGAGGCACAATATGGGGCCTTTAAAGACAAAAATAGAAACTCTCTGTGTAGACATAGGTAGAGCCTAAATGGGACCGATTCATGCACCGAGGTTAAGAGGTTCTTAAAAGACGTCAAGGATGGATGCTTTTATTGGTTTTCACATCCTAGAGCATTCAGAGTCTGATAATGCTCTCAAACCTTCACATACAGCACAAAGAGAGACATTCATACAGGAATCGACATCCTGCGATTAGTTCCTTTCACTCGCAGAAAGCAAAACGGGATCTTTCATAATGCATGTGGGCTCTAATCTCCTTCTCGTTGAACTAATAACAGGGGAGTGCAAGGAGATTCGGGCACCTGCGCTGTTTGCTCTAATAACAGAGAGAGCCAAATTAATCTCAGCAACTGGCTCATCCACTCACAGAAGTGTTCATATGGCTTTCGTGGGTTTTTATTTTGGTGACACAGTCTTTATGTGGCTGATTCATGCAGCACACGTGTAACAGGCTCTTTACGAGGCTGCATGATAAAGGAGAATCATGCTATTGAATTTACAGCCTCAAATTTAGCTCGTTTAGCACTGCATTGATTGGGATGCGGCAGCTCGGAGTCGCCCTGCTGCTTGTTTAGTTAACTTGTCATTTCCAATTGTACTGAGTGTTGTTTCTCAAGTATGTCTCAATCAAGATATCTTAGGGTTTTTGATGACTTTAATGCTTTGGGAGCCTGTTTTTTCCCCCATCAATTGGTCCATTATAGTGGGAATCTAAAGAATACTTTGAGGCAGGAAGCTGTTGTCCAAATCAATCCCCTCGCACTACGCTACACACGTTTTGGAGAAAACACCAAAAAAAATGTGTGTGTTATTTTAGGATGTAGAGAGAAGGTGGATCGATATGTAATGTAGCATCAAACATGTCAAGCTGTTACACACAAAGCACTTCCAAAAACACTTTTCCCTTCTATCATTGCTGCAGTGAAATGACAGATTGTTTGTGTGTCTGTGTGACAATCAGCCCACATTTTTTCTTGCACCATATAGGAAGAAAAACACTTCAGAGATTGTTTACAGCTTGTATTTTCCAGGTGAAAATGATCCTACAGTATACAAAAGAAGTGAGAGTACCCTGGTGCAATATCACTTTAATGTCAAACATGATTCAACATCGTATCCCTTTATAATAATTGCATCAATTTTCAGTTGAACAGTTGAGTATCTGCTCTTGTGTAAAATTAAAACTTAGATTTAATATCGTGAAAATACAGTCCCAATAGTGGGAATTCAATGCAACAAAGGTCATTACATTCATATGTTCCCCTTTATTTTAAAGTCCTCCGCATGCTGGAAGGTTTTTTGCAGCGCTACCTTTCTCATTAAAATACCTCAAGGGTGTTCTGGTGGATTCAAGTCAGGGGACATACTTGGTCTGCTCGCTGTTTTTTCTTCTTTAGGAAGTCTTGATGTTGGCAGTGTGTTTTGAATCATTATCATGCTGGAAAAATCCTTCTCTGCCAAGTGTCAGTAGACTGGGAGTCATCATGTCAGCTGGTATTCTAGTAAATCCACAGGCATTGATGTTAGAGTCTAGAAATGTCGTGTCCACGACATGTTTTGCACTCATTCAGCCCCATATCATCACACTCCCTCCTCTGTGCTTCACTGTCAGGATTATGCGTTCACTGTGGTAGTTGTGGCCAGATTCATACCAAACCTCCACCTGATAGAGTTTCTTCATCAGGCTTTTTTGGTTTGGTGGTTTAGTGCCTAAGAGCAAGCAAGGGTGTTTTCTTGGATGCTGTCTATAGAGGCTGACAATTATGGAATGTTTTTATGTTGTATGAACTGTCACTGTCAACTGTCTCCAATTTCTATTTACACCGATCAGTCACAACATTATGACCACTGACAGGTGAAGTGAATAACATTGATCATATTGGTACTATGTGGTGTTCTGGTGGAAAACCTTGGATTTTGCCATCCGTGTTGATGAGACTTAGACACCCAAATAAACATGGTTCCAGAACAAGCACACTCCCTCAAACAAATGGAAATCCCAAATGTCACTGGCTTCCCCCGCAGGAAAATGCACCCCACCACATGGCAAAAACATCAAATAATCAGGAAAATCTTGAGGAACATGACAGTGGCCTAAGATGTTGATTTGACTTCTGATCAAGTATCAACAGGATGAAGTAGAACACGTTTGATTGACAGAGGCCCCACTGCACAAGCCAGAGTACCCAAAGGATCCACTGCCAACATCCTGGTGCCAGACCCCATAGGACACCCTGAGAGGTCCTCTTGTCCATGCCCAATGGTTCAGAGCATTTTTGGCCACATAAGGGGGACCAACACAATATTAGGCAGGTGGTCATAATGTTATGTCTGATCAGTGTATAACCCCTGTGCCAAGTGTGAAGCAATTGTCCATCTGTTTTTCAGAGGTAGATTGTAAAAGTAGTGCACTGTCTGTAGCATCACTTTAGGACGATAACCACTACAGCTCTGAGGCTCATTCTATGCCTACTGATTACTGCTGCAATTACTGCTGTTAATCACTGATCTTCCTGTATCACTCTCCATCTTTTTGTAGTCATACAATTAGATTTTTCAGTTCCTCTTTCAATTCTTTTTCATGTGGAGCCATGATGCAGATGTGCAGATAGACACAGCCCATGCAACCAAAACTGAATGTTGTGGTGTCCGCAGCTTGTTTTATAACCATGTTCATGCAGGCAATCTGATTGGAAATCACAGGTGTCCTCAATTTTGTTTTTAGTGACAGGTTTTTCATTTTCGTTTCGTTTTCATGTTTCGACTTTGAGGCCTGTATTTTTGATATAGTCTTTCTAACATATTTGTTTTTGGTTGTTCATAGGAGGAAATACTCAACTTGTCAACTTAGAAATAATACAGTTATTGAGAGGTGATACAATATGAAATCATCGAACATTTCAGTGATTTTTCACAAGGGTGCACTCACCTCTGTTGTATTTGTACTCTACTATATTGAGGTTCATCTGTTGCATCTGAGGAATACAGATCTGTAAAGGTGTATTACAAACCTGATCCTAATGTGTCTATGATTAATTCATGTTTATACCATCACCCTTCCTACTTGATGAAGAGTTCAACGCCGTGCCAAAACAACAACAAATGCCTGTGATGTTACTGGTCCATTAAGTAACGCATGGAGCACTAAATGTATGAAACACTCTGTTGTTGTCATCGTCGAGTACGTTGTTTTGTTTCAGCCTCTTGAATCCTTAAATAAGAGAATAGCTTACCCTGAGAAAACATGCACTTTTTGTTAGCCTGTGCACAGGAAACCAAACGGGGTATTATTAGCAAATGAACATCTCTCTTGCTGTTAAGCGGCTGGTACTCCATCGCCTGTAGACCATACTTGTAATTACTGGTGATTGCCCTGATAGATTGGAGTCCTCGTCCAGTAGGTTGAGGGCTTCTCGTGGAGGACCAACAGCTGTGCAGCGGCTTGAAAGGAGGTCTGATCTCGTGACGTGACGTATGTTTACAAATGTGTTATGTTGACCAGATAACAGCGAGCATTAGGCCTGCTAATGAAGCATGCGTGAATCATCCCTTCACTGGACTATGATGCCTCTGTCGTATTGATTGCTTGTTAATTACTTACAGACACCCATGTTGATTGTGATGGTATAGATCACCTTTGTGGACGGCAGCTGAGATGAAAACAGAGTTGTGGTGTACTGTAATCTACAGCTGATACAAGAGGATTGATCGTATGAAGGAATTGGATTCACCTGCCCAGAGTCTCGGAGGTTGTTCGAAAATGACTAAAGAAACAGTGAAATGTTGTATTTAGATTTTTTGGTCAAGCAGGGGAGGATGTTTTGTTTTTGAGCAAGTAGCTGGATCAAAAACAGTTTTAGTTCATGACGATGGGGGAAAATATGGACATATTAATGATGATTGTACTAACTTTATTTATATAGCACTTTCAAAACAAAGGTTTACAAAGGGCTTTGACAGAGCAGCATAGTTACAATTCAAAACAACAGTAAGGCCAAATAAAGGAATGTAAAATTAAGGTGAAAATAGGATTAAGTCAAAACAAGAAGACAAAAGATATCTAAAATGCAAATACAAATACTATGTAAAAGCTATAAAACCTTACAAAGCAATAAAAGATAACAGTTCACAAAAACAAGTCTAAAAAAAAGATATCACTGACTCTGTGAGCTTTATCTCCTCAGGCAGGTTGTTCCAAAACCAACGGACCCTGATGGCAAAAGTCACCTCTAGATTTGACTTTGAC
The DNA here is from genome assembly GCA_900302755.1 of Chromis chromis. NCBI lineage: Eukaryota > Metazoa > Chordata > Actinopteri > Pomacentridae > Chromis > Chromis chromis. The sequence goes on from OMNN01084440.1 coordinate 4,883, forward strand.
GTTGTTTTTGAAGCCTCAAACAGCCAGAAGCGCCCCACCTGAGGATCTGAGTCTGCAGGCTGGCTCATATGGGGGTCAACATTGGTCAGCTTGGAGCCAGACCCAGACATGCTTTAGAAGTGATTGGTGAAATCTTAAAAACCAATTCTAAAATGGGAGTGGTGGCCTAGTGGTGGGTCGCCGGTTCGAGTCTCCGGACTGGCAAGAGGTTGAGGTAGGAAAGTGAGAGCGACCGCTTGTCCCAGTCACCACCACTGTGGGTCCTTGAGCAAGGCCCTTAACCCCTGACTGCTCCTGTCTGCACTGCGGCAGCCCACTGCTCCTAGTATGCATAGTTAAGGTTAACTTTGAATAGGATGGGTCAAATGCAGAGAAGAAATTTCCCCAAGGGGATCAATAAAGGTTAGATTATTATTATTATTATTAGTTCTGCCCTGTTTAAAGCTCTAGATCCTTGTAAATATCAACATCAATGTAGGAGAACCACAGATATTATCCTTTATTCCATTCATTCTTCTCTCTCCAAAGCTGGCTCCCACATAACCAATGATGCAACTTGGCCCCTGACAGTAAAGCCGTGAATTTTGGTGAGTTTTGCTCGTGGCGGTGGATAAAAACACGGGCCCCTAGTTTCAAGCAGAGATAAAGCGAGCTGACTCCACACCCTCAGGTTCTGTTTGTTCATTTGCAAACTTGTGGTCTTCGCTCTCAACAGATGCTGACTTATGACTTGAGGCGATGCAACAAATTTTGAGTCATAAAAGATTTTATACAGCATTTAGTAAAATCAGCTCAGTTCCCATTTACTGTGAGAAGTTAACATGAGAAGTTTGATTTTTAAAATATATGAAGATTTAAATTGGGGTACATGATGGAAAAAGCTGCGCAAATGTAACATTATAGTATTGACCTGGAGGGGGAGAGGGTATTGCAGTGTTTTATGAATCAAGAGGGCATATTTGTAACCCTGGGGAAGGTCTTGCTTTGTTAGAAAGTGAAAAATGTTGAGAGAGGGATGGAGTGGAGGGGAGGCTGGATCTTCTATTTCAAACAGTCCATTATGACTGCTGGCAGATGGCACCCAGTCAATCCCTGTCTCAGCTCTTCAGCAGCAGAAAAAAAAAAGCATTTGTGAAACATAAAGGAAAACTGCCTCACAGCGTTATGCACGTCTGGCATTTTGTAAACATTTCAGAAGAAGGAGGTCTGATGGTCTGAGCATCTGTCTTATTCCAAGCATGTATCACACAAAGCAGCGAGTCAAATCCATGAAAAGAATTTCTGCATAATCACTGCTTTCGTGTTGGGTGCATGTTTCGTTTTGGGTTATATGGCAGTGATGACAGGTTGTGCACTTTCAGCCAAGATGAGGTGTTATGCAGAAAGCCTGATCTACATTATGTAGGTGTCCTCTGTGAGCTGTACAGAGATGTCTTTTATGAAATATTTATATGGCTGCAGCATTGTGGTATAATACAGCTCAAGTTGTGGTTTTATCCAAGCTGCCAAATATGATAATTGTGTTTCACCAGGCCAAACAACATATCTGTCTTCACTGTGAACTGAGGACCAAGACATTTCCCTCCCTCACATACACTCATGTAGAGTTTCCCTCACAGACAGAGGAGCACATTACAACTGTTGTCCATGTGGGAAAATCCTTTATACTTTACCTGCTGTATAAATGATATAAAAAGGAATTCTATATCTAAATGAATATTGTATGTTTCTCTTTTTTCCTTTTGTTGTTAGATAACCACTTCAAGCTATACTTTATTCAAAAAGAGAGGACGGCAAAACTTTGATTATGTATTTAATTATCCCTACAGCTAGATTACAGTATACAGTAGAAGTGAGTAACCCCTGTGCAATATCACTACTATCTCAAACAATTCAAAATTGCATTACGTCTCAATAACTGCATTAATTTGCACTTGGCAAGTAGTGTTTCCTCTTATGAACATCTAAACCCAAAGGTTTAGAAAGATTACAATACAGACAATACAGGCCTCAAAGTAGGAAGTCAATGAAAAAGTGAATACATCTGTATCACAACTATATGAATATGCTTATAAAATGAGTTGTAAATACCAGAACTTTCTCAGTTTGGGACTTATGTGCTGTGTCTATCTGCATGTCTTCGTCGTGGCTTCACATAGGAAACAATCACTACAGGGCCTGAAAAATCATATTGTAAGACTTCAAAAAGATGGAAAACAAGGATGCAGGGAGATTGGTGATCAACTTGAAATTCATCAAAGCACAGTTGCAGCAGTAACCAGGAGTTATAGAACGAACCATATCATTTAGGACTGCTAATCAAAGCAGTTGCGGCCATCCTCCTAGACGGTGCGCTACTCACACAATGTAGCTTGAAAAATGGATGGGGAGCTGCTTAAGACTTGGCACAGAGGTTATCAACAGATATTCGAGTTTCTGTGCCAGCTCAGAAAGTAAGAAAGACACTGCATAATATTAGCCTCTATGAACGGCGTCCAAGAAAAACATCTTGGCTTATTCTTTGGTGTAATACTACAAAATTAAACTATGCTAAAGATCATGAAAAGAAGCCTGACAAATATTTGGAGCATGTTCTTTCGTTAGATGAGACCAAGATAAATTTGTTCAGCTCAGATGGGGTTCAGGATGTTTGGTGCAAATCTGGACAGGAGTACGTCAGTGAACGCATAATCCTAACAGTGAAGCACAGAGGTGGAAGTTTGATATACATGGCTGAATAAATGCAAAACGTGTTAGAGAGGTGACATTTATAGATGCCAACAGGAATGTCAGTGGATATACTAAGATACTGTCTGACAAGATGACTCCCAGTCTGCAGACACTTGGCAGAGAAGGAATTTTCCAGCATAATAATGATTCAAAACACACTGCCAAAATCACACAGGACTTCCTAAAGAAGAAAAAGCAGCGACCAGACCAAGTATGTCCCCTGACTTGAATCCAGCAGAGGTATTTTAATGAGAAGAGGTAGAGCTGCAAAAAAAAAAAAAAAAAACTTACAGCAAAGAGCAGCTGAAATGAAATGAAACAGAAATCTGGTATAGTTCATGCTGAGGACTGAGTCTGTCACTTAAAATAAAGGGGAACATATGAATGTATTAGAAAAATGTTTTTAATTACTTTTTTTTGCATTGAATTCCTACTGTTGGGTTTGTATTTTCACAATATTAAATCTAAGTTGTAATCTTACACAAGAGCAGATACTCAGCTGTTCAACTTAAAAGTAGGGGCACGATCTTTCGTTAGATGAGACCAAGATGAATTTGTTCAGCTCAGATGGGGTTCAGCATGTTTGGTGTGAACCTGACGAGGATTACCACAGTGAATGCATAGTCCTGACAGTGACCAGAGAGTGTGATGATATGGAGCTGCATGATTACAAAAAAGTGTTGGGAGAAGACATTTATAGATACACCATGGATGCCTGTTGATATGCCAAAATATTGTCTGACAAGATGACTCCCAGTCTGTACAAACTTGGCAGAATAGGAATATTCCGGCATGATAACCATCCAAAGCATGCGGCCAAAATCACAAGTTTTCGAAAGAACAAAAAGGAGAAAACTGACATGGCCAAGTACGCCACCTGAACTGAATCCAAAAGAACATCTTTTGGGTATTTTCAGAAGAAGGGAAGAGTAACACAACCCCTCCAGATGAGAGCAGCTTAAGAATGACAGGAGCATCTCTTCAGAAATGTGCACAACACTGGTATCCTACAGTGTTGTACAAGCATTGAAAAAATAATAGATTCTCAGTAGTAAAATTTGGAGTTCCTATATTTTCCATGTAGTTAATCTCACTTCACTGCGTCACCACTTCTATTGTGTACTCTAATCTTGCCGCAGGGATAATCAACTACAAGGCCAAAGGTTTGCAGAAAGAGATAACAGTGTTCAACCCAGATAATCAGTCTCAGTCAAACAGTAAAGAAAACCTTGCTTTAAAACTACTGTTTGCTCTGAGTGTTTGATTCTAGCTGCACAGAGAGCTGTTATTAATGCTTCAGTGAGATTCCCTGCGTTCTCATTTGCTTCTGTTAATGTGAGTGTATGAGAAACCATTAGTTCGGGTCAAAAGACAAAAGCATTTAATTATCTGTGCGTCACTCTGCAGCTGGTCTGTAGTATCATTACGTGTGACTGTACATGTTTCATAGCAAATTATCTAATTCAAGCCCTCAGAAAGAAAAGAAAAAAGATTGATTTCAAAACCCAGAACAAAGCTGTTTCTGCAGGGGGAGGGGAAATATCACAGTTACAGTTTTCATACATGACTCTACTGTATATCTGATTGCTCTGTAGAGTAAAGCACTTTGGTATTCATATTCTAAAAAGACCAACATAAAGTGTAACCATGTCAGGAGCCAGCTCATAGTGTTTGACTGAATTATTCATTCTGTTGCTTTGTCTTTTACACAGTGAACATATAGGCAGAGCCATGTATATTTCATAGGGAACATGCTATAGTGTGTGCTCTGCTCGGTGGCACAGAGGAAATCTTCAGCTAGCCCTGATCCCCCTCATTTTCCCAATCACAATTGTCACTCTCTGTTCTGATGTCCTGGTGGGAGAGCGCTATGGTGTCTTACATAGGAGAAATTTGGAATGAAAATCTCACAGTGCAATCATCTGAGTGATATATTTCAGCATTCACCAGAGTCTGAAAAACGAAATGAGAAAGATTGATGCCATCTAATCATGGTTTCCATTCTCTGGAAGATCATCAGTCATTCAGAGCCGAGAAAGATTTTGAAGTGTGCAAGATGTTAAAAAAGAAAAAATCCATTTGAATATATCCATCAGCCATAATGAAGAAATAGCCAAGCATTCATCATCTTTAACACATCTTCTGCGTGCCTCACTGGCATTTACAGTGAGCGTGTCTCATTTAAGCGTTAACTGCGTTTGTAATAATGTCTCTCGCTCGCAATTTGTTTTCTTCTCTGTTGACATTGCAGTGTGACCCACGCTGCCTGAGCTCAGCGTGATCTAAATTATGTTTAAAAGACAGCACAGTGCTTAATTGGATTCTTTTATTCTCCAAGATGAGTGTGCAAAAAGTCATTAGTGATTTAAGTGGCCAATCTGAATGATTACTAGCTGTGATAGTATAGCTGGTGTTCATATTACCTTGTGAGTCTTTCTGTGTGTTTGAGTCCTCATGGCAAAACGTCATCTTGAACACGTCATCTAGCTTGAGTTACCACAAAGGCAGTTTTCAGTACTTTGGCAGGAGACTATTTATATGTCTGTTTGTCTGTCTATGGATAGATTTGACAGCATTGTAACCACATAAGATGCAGTCATGACATTTTACAGGTGTGTAGTTGGGATTTAAATGAAGAGTTTGAAGATGGGGTGAACAATTAATACTCATGCAATCATGCAAAAACGTAGTAATGAATTCTCAGTCCTGATGGGTCGAAACGTCACCATGTAGATGCATGTTGCAGCTGGTGTGATCCCATCACAAGATAGTCTTTAGTATCATTAAAGTAGTATTGTTTGTGCTGGTCTGACTCAAAATATGTAGACTTCAAGTATAAACCTGCCATTCCCAGGTTGCATTTCACATGGCTTTCTCCCCCCTTCTGTTATTTGCATGTTACCCTTCGCTACATTATACAACAAAGTCAACTTCCGAGCAGCGACCTACATGCTGAAAATGGCAAATTTTGCATAAAGTAAAGGTTCTTTTGATGAATTTGCCATTTTAATGACAGCACACGTCTCCCTGCAGGCAAATGTTCCATAAAAACTTTTTTTTTTCTGTCGCTATTTTGCAGGGGCACCATCACTCCATCCCGGGCTTAGCACCACCCAAGGCAATAGTGATTAGTTTAAAGAAATACAAACAAGCCAGAGTGTTTTTTCCTCTTACAGTAGAATGATGATAAGGGTAAGTTACAAAAGGTCTGACTATGAGAGACTATGTCAGCATAGACAAAGCCTGATGTAGCTTATTCCTCTGTACCAATAAGCACCATTATCATCCAGAAGCCATTAAACACTATGAAAAACAAGGAAAACTGTGTTGTTTGCTTGAAGTAGATTCCACATCCATTATCCTGCTGTTGAATTCTGCCACTAAAATAGGATCACAACCAGCTGCCAACATGTTGACTGTCTGACCCATGAGTACTGGACAGGCAGTACTACATTTTTAGTTGATTACACAAGCAGCTACTGAGTGCTAAGGGGTCAGACCAGACTCATCATCTTGCACGAATGTGACGCTATAGTGTTGACAAAATCTCTGCAGAGATAGACAGGCAGACTTACCGGCCCACAATGGAAAAATAATGCAGCATAGTGGTGCATGTTACTGTAGATTGTGAAATCAAGCAAATGTTACTCATGTCAGGCTCCAACTGGTGGGTTTGGGAGCTCGCCGGTATGCAAATTATATGTAAATAACTTGTTTCCTCCCTTTAAGGCCAAAAAAGTGACACAAAGTTGAAACTGAAACAAAATCACTGGAAAAAGATGGACATGAAGAAAAAATGAGAACTTCAAATATGTTGTATTTGTGTTGTCAGTTCTGGTTTTGTTTTCAATGCCAAATTATATTTTTGATGCTAAACTATACTGTCACTGTTCTGGCCCCATACATACAGACATTTTACCATGATGACACACACACATATACAGACTGACAAGATGAAAACAGCACCAGCTACACTATTGCAGCTGGTAACAAATACACACTTTACTCCTATTTGACTAATATCCACATAGAAGCTGTGAAAGTCATTAAGTTATTAGAAGCAACACCTTGTTGTTGGTCTTCTTCTAGAATTTGTGAATATAATATAGAAAATTACCAGCTTCTTGTTTTAATTGATACACTGGACCAGTAATGGGCCAGAAATCCCAATATCATCTCTGATTTATTTCATATTGTGTGTCATTTCATTGTAGCCCTCTGGCCACCAGGGGCCCCTACTTCCTGTCTGTACCGACTTGATCAGTAATCAACACTTGATCCTACCAAATAACTACATATGAAACACCCACAAAGATTGCAAATTTTATCAGCATCTGCAATAGTGATCACAGAAAACAAAGTATTGAATTAAAACTGAAAACGAGCCACAAAGATATTTCAACATAAAAGCAATTTAGATGCAGCTTTTTCGATAAGACAGCATTCTTAATGATTTCAAAAGACAAAAGCAGTTATTACATCTATACAATTATGTTCTTTATACAGTGTCTGTGAAGCCATTTTGAAAGATCACGCACTGTTTTCCTGTACGAAATAAATCACTTTTTGTAAAACGAGCGAGACACAAAGCTGAATAAGGCATTACGGTACACATTTTCATTCAGCTGAACATACTGGGCTTTTGTAAATGCTCTTCTTACAGTGATGGAAATTTAAAAAAAGTTAGAGATAGTCCTGATGAGAGACAGGAACATTTTCTTTTGAGATTTTGAATGCTTTGCCTGACAAGTATAATACTTTGTAAATATAGCTATATAACACTTGATTTTACCAATTGGTTACAACAGCTTGACGGCACATTGAAATAAAATGAGTCACATTATCACCGACAGAACAATGTTATCTTTACATTTAATACAATATAGATGCCTGTTTAAACAAAACTGCATTGCTGCTATGGCAAAATGAGAGGCTTCAATCTGATTCAAATTGTATTAAAAAAAATGAAATCGCTGCCTAGATCTCCTCCTCTAAGTGTCCAGCAGTGGAAAATCGTCCATTAGCTTTAATATGTATAGAAAGATTCTTGCTGCTTGCTAATGCAGTTCATCCAGTCCACTCTTTTTCCTCCATGCAAGTTTGAGGTCATTCAGTCACCTCACTGTGAGGTGAAACAGCAGCTCACTTTCCCCCTCAGCTCCTCGCTTCACTGTCAGTCGAACATTTGGTTTGCAAAAACACAGCAGCCTAAACTGCCACAGGAGCAGAAACGCTGAGTCAGCTGAACAGTTGTGACTGCTTAATGATGACGGCAGTGTTTGTGTGTTATGTCAGATGTCTTTCATAACGTTTTTTGCACATATTGGTTCAATAAAAGTAGACCAAAAAAAAACATTTTAAACATGGCTCTGTTTCATACAGAATAGTCCTCCTCTTTTTAAATTAATTATGTGTGGTCTTTATCTGTAATCACATCTTCATTTTACCATCAGAAGAGCAGGCATCAAACTGAATACATCCTGTAATTAAAATCCAGAGACAATGAAACTATAGTCTCAACTTAACATTCGCATGATTAAATTCTCATTACCTCCTCGATGAGGCTGAGTGACAGTACTATTAGCAGTGTAGATATACAGTACAGACAGTCAGACACATTTTACATCATGTGGGCTAATTAAACTTTAAAGCTGCTATAAAAATATTACTACATTAGCAATTTATGTGTAATGAAAGGAGTTTGTTGGAGTGAAAAACCCACAAATAAATATTACTCCATTCAACAGCAGCTGAATATAGTGAAGCATTTACCACCTTAAGATGTTTTTGTGAGACCAAAACAGAGCTAAGAGAAGAGTGAATGGAGGAATTACATCTGTTTGGTTGCAGTATAAACTGTGTTAAATGTTTTAATCTGCTGGGTGTGTAAATAGGCAGCTGTTGGCAACTTCAAAAGTGATAATACTGGACATGAGCTTTAACTCAAGGGTGTCAGATCAACAGTTTAAGAGGTGTAGCCCTTATATGGTAAATCGTCCCATGATTTTAGGGATCAGAAAGTATTTTTACAAGCTTGCACACATCTAAATAAAGCTGCAAATCAATAAAAGTCTGCACCCACAGGTTTGCAGACGCCAGTGTTTTCCCCGATGCTACTCTGCCAGCACTGTGCAGCAGCTATCATCACTTCTTTCTGCCACAAAGGATTGTCTGAGTCAATCTGGTCTTCATCAAGGAAAACACTCAATCTGTTGGTCTGGTGACCATCTCAGCCAATCAAACCTTGGCCCCTGCTTGGCCATAAAAAGACACCTTGGTGGCACGGCCTGTGTGCTTACCGGCAACGTCTTGTCTGGCAATCTCATCATTAACGGACTGTGTATACATAGGACTATGAGTCTGAGGCTGTTCACCTAATATGGTTGTGAACACCTCAGATTTTCCTATTTTGTGTTTAATTGTGTTCAAGTAGAGACAAAACGGTGAAAAACATCACTTTCTCAATATGTTCTTGACTCCTCTGTGTGTTTGTCCACATGGGTGCATGTATATATGTACATTTGTATCCATTATCTTATGCACAGGCACACACGGGAATGTTTGTGTTCATCTTGAAAGACAGTTCCTAAGGAACATGCAAACCAGGTGTGACAACAGAAGTTTCAATAAATGAAACCAAGAACACAATCAATCATTGATTTAGACTCAGACTCCTGTGGTGAAGCACTGTGTGACCTCAGTCTGGAGGTCATCCTGGACTGTTCTCCCCCCCAGCTGATCCATGCCTAGTCAGGCAGGCGGCCTCTCTCTCGTCGCCGGAGTGCAAACAGACGCAGGTTCCCTCGTGCTGTTTCGAGCTCTGGAGAAGCTGCTCTGCTCCAACCGGGAGCGATATGGCAGGCAGAAATCCCTGAAGCACCTCTTGAAGTTCTCGTCCAAAAAGGCGTACAGCACCGGGTTCAGGCTGCTGTTGGTGTAACCCAGAGCGATGCACAGGTGCCAGCAGGCCACCACCAGGAGGTTCTTGTGGTCAATATCCACCATGGTCTTGACGATGATGAAGATGTGGATGGGAGTCCAGCAGATGATGAAAGCTGCCACCACCACCAGCACCATGCGGGTGATCCGACGAAGGTTTCTGTCCTTCTCTTTGGAGCCGGAGAGCAGGCGGACGCTCTTCAGCCGCAGGATCATCAGACCGTAGCAGATGGTGATGACCAGGACGGGCACCACAAAGGCGAAGATGAACACGCAGATTTTTGTCACTGTGTCCCAGTACCACTCCGGTTCTGGAAACCTGAGTAAGCAGGCAGTGTTTCCTGAAGAGTTAAAACAATTAGAAGCTTATTAGAAGTGTAGAAACTCATTTAAGTTAATAACCCAGCTCAAATGTTTTCTCTCTGACTCCCTGAAATCCGCACTCTGAAGGTAAAAAAAGGCCAGTGTGAAGAAGTGAGGTTTCTGTACAATGATGGTACTTCACAGTGTTTTTGAGCGACAATTAAATTCCCATACCTTTATCTGTCACCTTGGTAACGGCCATGACCATCACAGGGACTCCGACGGCAGACGAGAGGATCCAGATGCAGACGTTGATGAGCTTGGCTTTGGTCGGCGTGCGGAAGTCCAGAGCCTTCACCGGATGACACACGGCGATGTAGCGGTCCACGCTCATCATGGTGAGCGTGAAGATGCTGGTGAACATGTTGTAGTAGTCGATGGCGATGACGACTTTACACAGCAGCTCCCCGAACGGCCACGTGCTCATCAGGTACTTGGCGCTCTGGAAGGGGAGGGTGCTGGTGGCGAGGGCGTCGGCCAGAGCCAGGTTGAAGATGTAAATGTTGGTGGCCGTCTTCATCTTGGTGTATCTGGGGTGGATTTGGGAGGAAAAGCGGCGAGCACTTTTTTATTAGAGCCTGATTCACAGTCGATGGGAATGACTGTTATTTGGAGGAGATTGAATTTTCTTTTTTCAAGGTCTGCCTACTGCTGTGTTGCGAAGACAATGTCTCACATGGTTGACTCACAATTTCCATTAGAAGTTTCAAGGTTAGAACTCATTTTATAGTTTGATCAAATCCGTTCCAGCTACTCTCCCTCGAGAAAATATCGAACTGAGCCAAATGAAAGAGGTTTTTAGTAATGTTGTTATTGCGGTACACTAAATGAACAACAGCTCCTGTGCTCTCACAGACTGAGCCTCAATTAAACCACCTGTTTGTTGATTTTAACTGAAAAATCCTTAAAAAAAAACTCCTCCTTCATACCAGATTTACACTATTTCGCTCTTTTACTCACATCTGACCACCAGCTGAACTGACATCCTGCTGTTAAAAGACGGACTTCTCTACATGACTCCACAACATGACAGTAGCTGGTCGCATTAAATTAAATAGTGTTTTCCGAATGCTTTTTGCTGTCAGACATCACAAAAGTAACAAGCTCAGTGAGGATAAAGGAAGACAAAGGGATGCCTTTCCTTTTATCTTATTCCCCCGTGGAAAGAGATTTATAACATTACACACCGTGTGCTGATCTCACTCCCAGTGTAATTGCTTTAGCAGGAAGTGTAGTGCATTTTGGATTCTCTTTGTTTTAAAACTGAGAAACTCATATTTCACAGATCACTCCAAGAGAGTCGGGTGAGCTGATTGATTGACGCTGCAATCATCACATCACAGCTCTCTCATTCTGGGCTGCATTAGTTCCACAACAAATGACTTTTTTTTAAATCATCAAAACCATGAACACATTGAATTTTTAAGGCACATAATTGCTTTTGAGGGCGCAACATGCCACTTGCAGATTAATCAGCCGAGTTCACAGCACAATTCCTGCTGCAGTGAAGTCATTTCAGCGATAAACTATAGATTGAGGTCCTCCCTCCCCTCCCCTCCCCTCCTCTCCTGTGTGTAGGAGGTGTGTGTGTCTGTGTGTGTGTTTGTGTGTGGGTGGCTGTGTTGGAGAGTGGCTCTCAGACACACTGAAATTGTGGGCAATTACAAAAGGAGCATCACCAATGAAGTCATATGGCAGTGAAAGTGTTGGCTATTTCTGAACATATTCTACTCCTATACAATATTACAATAAGTGGGTTTGCTTAAAATAAGTCCTGATGATGTAAAATATCACTTCCACATTGATTTTTTGCTTTTTGGCCAACAGTAAGTGATACAGAAATGCCAAACTAAGTTGCAGACTGTACATTTTATATGTATTTTTTTCTTTTTCTAATTGGTTTATGGTTCTTAGTGCATCATCTGTCTCTTACCTGACCACCCCGTACATTACAAGCACGTTCCCCAGCAGTCCCACCACACAGATGAGCGAGTAGAGCGCCGTGATGCAAACGGCGATGATGAGACTCGTGGTGTCCCTGGTCGCAACCCTGCTGGTCTCGTTGCTTTTTGAGGGCGCAGGCAGCAGCTCCTCGGAGAAGGTAACATTGAAAGGAGTTGCGGACGCCGAATAGAGCTCCGTAAAGTCGTCCAGAGGAGGGAGAAGAGTGGGGAACTCCATCTCAACAATTTTAAGGAGAGAGATTTTTTTTTTTTTGGGCGCGGAGAAGATTTCCAAAGCAGGTGCACGGGAGCGCACGGAGACTGGACAGTAAATTGGTAACGAGGCGCACAGGAGATACCACTCTCTCTCTTTCTCTGCCTCCCTCTCTCTCTCTCTCCCCCCTCTCTCTCCCTGTCTCTCTCTCTCTCTGCGTGTGCGCGTCCACTGCGCGCCCTGTTTGGCGACGCATACTGGCGCGCACAAAGCGGGATGTGAGGAGACTCTTCCCCTTCTCGGCTCTCTCCTCTTGCCTGAAGGCATGCCATTTTTCAAAGTGCTTTAATTAGGGCTACATCTAACATCAAATAATGCTCCATCACGTGCGTTTTTTGATTCCCTTTTACCCAAAATAACAGCGTCTTCCTCCAGCTGCCACCAAGCAGTCCATCAAACAATGTCAGTCTTAACCAATCTGAGCAGCTCTCCTTCTTGTGGCTTCAGAGCCCAATTAGACGCGTCTTTATTGAGCCATTCCTCCGGTTTTCAGAGCTTGACAGCTTCTCCCACAGCTTCTGCGTGGCCTGTGCCCTTCATCAGGAGAGCTCCATTAGAGGGCTGACTGTTTTCAGCAGCCAGTCACTTTCGCAAAAAAAATATATCTTAATAAACCACAGAAGTGATGCAATTACTCGCCAGTAATAGGAAATTGTCATCTTAACCCTCACTTTTCCTGCCCATCTAAATAATGTGTGGTATCAAGTACAGCTGTATGAGCAAACACACTGATGCAGAGGTACAAACATGCAGAAACATTCATCTGAGAACATGTTTAGTTTGAATAACACATATATTCATCTTTCTGATTTTAATTCATCTGGGACATTTCTCATCCCTGATAGGAATCCAGCCAATGATTGTTTTGATTGATTAATCTGTATATTAATTTGTCAATGAATCAATTAGTTGTTTGGTCTCTAAAATGTCAGAAAACATTGATCAGTGTTTCCCAAAGCCCAAGGCAATGTCCTCAGATGTCTTGTTTTGTCCAGAACCCAAAGAAATTAAGTTTATTGTCATAGAGGAGTAAAGAAACCAGAAGCAAATTTAAAAGCTGGAATCAGAGAATGAAGACTTTTTTTTTTCTTCAAAAACGATTTAAACGGATTAATCGACTATCAAAATAGTTGGCAATTAGTTAAATGGTTGACATTGCAGCTCTATCCATGTATGACGTTCCATTTTGATTGGAAAACACTAAATGTATTTATTTCCAAGGCTTATGAGTGACAACGTAAGTCTGTAATTGCAAATTTTTTTGACTTTTAATACCAGTGTGTTTTCTTACATTTTTCATGAAAGCGTTAGTTTAGCTGCCTTTTATAGCTGATGACTGTGTACCTCGTAGACCATAAGGAACAAGCAGCCTTATGCAAGTGAGACATGCGTTTCTCAGGCATAACAGTTTTTCCAACATAGTCAGATTAAACGTCTCCCTTGGCTGTGTCTATAGTGTTCATAACCGCAGCAGTCTTTATCCACTGTGCAAAGTGACCTTTACAAATCCCCCTTTAAGCAACCACCATCAGCGCAGCGCAAAGCAGGGAGAAAAGGGCCAGTGTTGGGAACCAAATCTCTGGTGTCTCCCTCTCTACTGCTCCTACTAAATATAGATCGTGCGTGTCTCCCTAAGATGAAGAGCAGTAATTAAAATTATCTCATTGACTCATTTTGGGAGTTCACAAGCACATTTCTTTTTCATTAACGAGGGTATTTGTCTAAAGGATCTGTTCAGTTTTGTGACAATCCACAGGTGACCATAATCTCAAGATGTTTTACAAGAGTTAGTTTTTAGACTCAGCTGACAGGGCTCTGTGGATGGCAGTGTCAGCCTGTCAGTTGTTTGGTTGGATATCGAGACTGAAATCCAAACAATCTTTGCATTGCTATAAAATTTGGTACGTATTCATGGTCCACAGAAGATAATCATATTGTAAGCAGGAAATTATTTCAGATTTCACTGTCAACTTTATGTTTAGTTGACAGTGATGTTAGCATTTAGCTCAATCTGAGGCTACAGTCTTGAATCACTTTAGATCGGAACGAATCAAATTCTGTTAATAGAAGCAGTCGTGTGGTGTCTCAGAAAACTGTATTCACTGTTTGACAACATCTCTATGTATAATAATTGTGAGTAGGATAAATGGTCTTAGGGCCAGTGTGCATCACGAAATGAATGTGAAAGCTGTAGTAACGCAGTTTGGCCATTATGCAAAAACAGCTGCACGGATTGTATATTAAGGGTCAACCAATGTGGTGTTTTCAGGACTGATACTGATTATACATTATTTGAAACTGATATACATTTGCAGTAAAAATAAACATCCCGGTGTCAAATTATACATTTAAAATAGCACAAACTCCAACACAAAACTTTGTTTATTTATGTTTTACATATATTAAATTAAAAAAGAACCTTTTAACATTTATCCTTCAATGGTGATTGTTGGGATTGGGATAATGTGCATCACTAAGACTACTGGCAGTTCCATGTTGGTAAGCAGAGAGCATTGTGGAGGTTAGGCTAGCAACAGGCACCATGACAAAGACTTCTGTTACCTCTTTTCCACCGAGCTGGTTCCAGTGCTAGTTCGGAGCCAGTGCCTGACTTAGCACCAATTCTTTGTGTTTCCACGCATAAGCACCGGCTCCAGGTACTAAAAACTGGTGCTTAGCAAGCACCAACTCTTTGCTCGGCCAGAGCTAAGCTCCGAGTACATCAGGGGCTGGGGGCAGGGTTATTGTGACTACCGATCAACAGTGGAAAGGGACACACAAGGGGTAATTTGTGTCCTTTTTCTCCAGGACGTCCCTGGTCCGATCGCAGATGTGCCCAGGCAACAGGCGACCTCCGCTTTGCAAACAGCCTTAAGACCATCTATAAAGATAAACATAGATATTATCATCAACTTATTGGGTTTGTTTAACTGCTGTGTATTCGATGCAAGCGTAGTCATTTTACGGTGACGCGATGGCGTGGCTTCAACTTGGGTCCTTGCCAATGGAAAAGCAAACATGTTCTTAGGAGGAACGAGATTTGATCCAACTAAGCACCAGCTCTAGCATCGAACTACCACTTGGTTCTTCTTGCTGGAAAAGGGGTATGTGACACATAATGGCCACAAGCGTTTTTGTTAAAGACAAGCTGGGACCAACTAGGACAGTGGTCTTACATTCCTTTGACATGTGTAGCAGAGTTGCTTTGGCAAGAAAATATCATAGTAGTCATAGTTATATTGTGAAAATGCGTTATCAACTAATTCATTATTGATTAATAATGCTGCTGACTGATAATGAAATTATCAAATCTTTTCATTCTAGCATCCTGCCACAAATTGTGCTCCCCCTTTACGACACTAGTGTGGCAGTGAACGTAAACCAATGATTGGGTCGTGCCGATAACGTTCAGTTAAAAAAATGCCTTGATCTGTATGAGCATGAAAAAAAGCCTTAACTGGTGTGATCCCGAACTTTAAGGTCAGATCAGGACATCTAAACGCGACACAACCATCAGGCTATCGGGGCGCCCAATTCAGCCAATTCTGAAGAAGAACTGGAAAAACAACCCCACTCTGCAAGTTGACAGGACTGATTCATTAGGTTTCTAATTTCATGTTTCAAGGTGAAAATACTCATTAATGGCATTGGCTGCTTTTTTTTCCTCATGATGTCTTCCAACGTTTCAAAAACACCACATAGACACGATAACAAAAACCTTAAATTTTCACCAGAGGGGGTCGTTAAAAAGTTTAGAGTGTATACATGTGGGTCTCTGTTAAAGAACTGATGTTAAAATCTCTCTTAATTTTTAAGATCGATTTCCTTTAAATGAGTTTAAGATGAGTGGAGGGAGGCGACAGGGGTGGAGAGGTCACAGAGGTTATCAAGCAGACGTTCACACACTGCATGCTCCATTGAATTCAGCCCACGATGCTTCCTAAGGGCTCGGCTGTAAATTGTGGCCTCGACAGTTATCTAGACGTGTATACATCCACAGTTCTGACACTGAAGCGCTGATCACAACATTCAATACCAACAACAATAGTCCAATTGGGACAGCTCGCCCCGCTGGCGTGCAATGACTTACACAGCAGTTCAGAGCGTAAATTCGCTCAGTTTAATTTCTGCTACTGCTGGGTGGGAGAACAGCGCACCACCTGCTTCTACTGCAGGAGCTGTTATGATGTACAGCGTTACATTAGAGGACTATCTGTTTGGCTAATGAAGAGGACTAAAAATACTATAATGTACGAGTGCAGGCGAGGCGCTCTCTGTAATGGCAGCAGAGTGAGCAAGGTTTTTCGCTCTGTACACAATTTTCAGAGCGAGTGGGAAATGTGTTGTAAAAGAGAGAGAAATGGGTCCAGACATACAGTAGCCAGCAGGAACACAATGCTGCTGTTGTGTTTATATTTTCTCCTCTGCCTGCGGGGAGAATCACTCATGATTAGTCTGTACAGGCAGCGTGATTACCAGCATCACTCATCAGCCCAATGGAAACCTTGGGAAGCATTATGCTGCTTCCCTGCACCCACCACATTCATAGCAGGGAGTGAAAATCTGGCTTGTTGTTGGGTTTTTGCATAAGATTACAGTGTAGTTGGTGGATATTTGACTTTTAATGACCACATAAGACAAGTAGACACCCATCAGCTGTTGATTCCATCTTACTGAATCATTTTACCAGACTGACTTATCGGCTTCTGTAAATCATATTGTCACAGTTTATATACGTTTCTGCTGTTACGAGTCGATGTGTGTCATATTTGCCGTCAAAGCTGCAATATCTCGGGTACAAAAGCAATTCTGATATCAGCTAGTACACTTCATAACTCCTGAAAGGTCAGAGAATAAAAGAAGGCACACCGTTTTTTATCTTGACATTTTACTCCTTCACGCCGCCAGCATCTTTCCATTGCTACAGTATTACATGGAGGACAAAGTACAAGTAAACACATTAGCGGAAGGGATTTGGTAATGCTTCAAGTCACCTGTTTGTTGTGCAGCTGTTGGAGCTGAAGCACAGTGGAGAGCTGAGCTTCTGCTTGCTGTCACATTACATTGCTGCTTAGCAATCGCGCAAAGTGCAGTGAATCAGTCTGCTCTGTTCAACCTTTAACTCGTGGTATGGAGAAACAGTTTAGTTTCCGTAGATACACTCAAGTTCAAGAAATTTCTGCTACAGGGTCAACCGATATGTTTTTTTCTGGGCCAGTTTTGATGCCAAGGAGAACAATTATTTTCTGAAAAACTGAAAATCTTAGTGACAGAATTGATAATAATACAAACTCCAACACAAAACTTTGCTAAAATGCATGATTTTTAAAATATGTTTAATCAAAAGAGAATTTCTTCTTTTGTATTTTGCCTATCTTTAAACCAAACACAGTCCGGGATGCAGCATGCCTCATTGCACAACTGATATCCTTAGCAGAAATTATTTCAGCATATAGTTTGCTGCTCAGAGATTGTTTTTGTTCTCCGCAGTGAAGAGGAATTAAAAAATTAATTAACATTATTATTGTAGATAGCGGAAAATGCGCAGCAGATTGAGGTTTTTACATTTATTAAGATATTCAGAAAAATGCTGAGTATCATAAGCAATAATCGTCCTGGTCGATAATCAGTCGAACCCTAGTTTCTATGTGGTGTCATTATGTTATTTCTCCACCACAGCGATAACACGTTGCCGGTCGATACTTATGCGAAGCTGACCTTTCGCTGTCATCAATGCTCCTCTGTGCAAAACTGCAATTTACACACACTGAAACTGTCAAAGTGAAACCAGTAAAATGAACTCTGACAACCTGACTTCATGGTTATATTAGTTTTTCTTAAGTGGTCAGTTTTCTGTGTAATCCTCAGGGGACGTGACATCTGTATGTTTTTTCTTTACAGGTCATATTCCTTGTCAATGCATGGAAGATGTCTTTGTATGATCAATATTTCCTGCAGGCATGCTTTTCAATGAGCAAGCAGCGAAAATATAGAGAACGAGTTAGTCAATACACCCCCTGGAGCTGACCGTGGGCTCGCTTTCGTTCACAGCACTGAGAGAGACTGTGCAGCCAGCCAACTGTTAAGTTTTGAATGAAGTCGGAATTTTGTTAAACCTAATATGCGATGGTAAAGCAAACCAAGTGTGGGAAGAGTCCACAGCCAATAACTGCAGAGCCACATAGAGATAAACAAGACGGTGGGCCTGGAAGCATCATGTCAGTGTGGCCTTTTTTTTATATATATATAACATCGGCAGCTTAAAAAAAAGAAGCTATTTCCTCATGTCAGTGACAGTGTGTACATTTATGCATTATTAATTTGTGGAGAAGTCACAGAAGCCCTGCTGTGGTATTATGCAGCTGTGTTGCACAACAGAACGGACCATGCTGTGACCCGAAAGTCTGCCCCACCCACCAAGATGTCTCTTCTGTTTGAGCAGAGAGACGCATGGCAAAACAGATCATTTTTAAAGCATCTTCAAACTCAAGAACTGCAGCATCTTTACATCATGCAAGAGTGTTGTTTTTTTAAATCATGGGTATTAATAATAAATACGCTGTTGGTATGGTTGCAGCACATATTGGTTACTGCTACAAATGTTTAAAATTTAGGATTCAGGGACTTTGTGAACTCATTAGTGGAGGGAAGAGGCTAAAAAGGGGTGCGGGGGTTACATTTATGCTCAAAATTTGGGTAGAATCTGCATTTGTGTTGGTAGCAGCGTAGGGCTTTCTTTATCTCTTCACAGAATTACACTTTTCCTGTACCTTTGCTACTGTCATAAATATTTCGTGTTTCAACCCTGTGGCCTAGAAAAATAACTTTTCCCAGTTGCAATGTGGTGGTAAATGTTGTTCAGAGGCAATGGCATTTATGTAAGACGCCAAAGTCACAGCGGGGGTGTGGTGAGCATGGATGGTGGTCGTACAGAGCACAGGAATTTAACCTCAGACATGCGGTTCAGACTCCGATCTGTGGCTAGAACTGAGCAAGAAAAGCACATCTTTGATTAAGGTTAGTTATTACTGTTTTAGAATTAGGAGAACCCGAAGGAACTTTGGGGATATTAAAGGAACCTAGCTCCCTGGGGGAACCTTTAGAGCTCAATGCAGAGAACAGGTTGCTGCAGGAACCTCCAATATGTCTGAAAGGGTTCCTGTAGGATTTTTCTGTAGAGCCTAAATGACACTTTACACCTGCATTTACATTTGTTTTTCATTTTTCTATTTCATTTTTTAAATGTAGTTTTACTGTATTTGTATATATTGCAATATTTCAATATGTACATAATGGAATCAGTTTGGTTTGGTTCATTTCACGATAAAGAAATAACAAGATAGACAGTTTTATGATAATGCTTTAATTTTGTCCAATATAAAACTATTTTTTTTACATCTAAATATTTATATATTCTGCTGGGGCCCAGGGCTCAGTTTTGCTGCAGTGGCAGGGCTTGTCTTTTGAAAACACAATACAGAAAAGTCAATATTTTATTGAGTATTGCAAGTCAGGATGAGTTTTTCTATCATTAATATTTAAAACGCATACTGAGGAATTATTTTACATCATGGTTTTTTTTTTCAGTATTAAATTATGCAGCTCTTTTGAACAATATTATGCAAGTTTTAGTGGCTGGTTTTGTATTTTGGGGCAAATTGGGATCTTTTCTGACTTACAGCACCAATGCCAAGGTGCCTATTTGCTTATATGTAAATCAGGGGTGCCCAATCCTGGTCCTCGAGGGCCACTATCCTGCATGTTTTAGATGTTTCCCTCTTCCAACAAACCTAATTCGAATGATCAGCTCATCATCAAGCACTGCAGAAGCCTGATAACGATTCTGATCATTTGAATCAGGTGTGTTGGAAGAGGGAAACATCTAAAAC
>OMNN01084441.1:0-10526 GCA_900302755.1 Chromis chromis
AATATAAAATACACCAAAGTATAAGAACCTTTCCCATCATCTCTAAATCCAAGTCTAACCTCAGCCTACCTCCACCGACAACCTGGACAACCCTGGAAAAAGGAAAACAAATAAAATGAAACAAGACTTGAGAGATACGACGAGCGACGGCCAGAGCAATGCCTTTGATTCCCTAGATTCACCTGCCAAGTAGAAAGACGAGGTGGAGGGAGTCATCGAGATAGTTTCACCTAACCTACCCTAAAGGACAGATAACATGCAAACACAATAGTGGAGCAGGAGCCTCAGCACAATATGTTAAAGTTCAGTTAGCAGCACAGTGCTAGAGCAGGTCTGTCCAGCAGCAGCACTGTACGTTAAGGTGATTTAGAAAGGACAGATTAATCTGTAAGCAAGATGTACAGAATCCAAATGCTCTCTCTGTTATGTCGTCTGATAGGTGTTCTACAAGGACGACCTGAACTGGATGAAGGGTATCGGCTGCTACGTCTGGGACACACCAGAGATCGTTCGCGCCAAGAAGTCCTACGAGCTGCAGAGTGATGTGAGCAGCAACACGTTTATTACCATGTATGGTTTATTGAAGGTTCATTCATTACATTGACCCGTGCTGATCTTCCCATGTAGCTCAAATACAGAGACGAGGCCAAGAAAGAGTTCAACAACTACTCCATTGTGACGGACACCCCAGCCTATGTGACTGCTGTCCTGGGTCACACCTGGGCCAGTGATGTGAGTGAGCTGCTTTTCTAAAAGAGCTGAGTTTAGAATCTGCTCCTCAGTGCATTAATGAAACAATGGTCTTCAACAGCTCAACTACAGGGAGGCGTACCATAAGGAGAAGCATATGTACACCACCGTGCTGGACACCTACGATTACGCCAGATGCCATAACTTCAAATACTTCTTCAGCAACGTAAGTGAAGATAAACATTGCTCTTTCTGAGTTGTTTTTGGACCCAACGGCAGGTTAATGATAATATTCTGGCTTTTCTGTCATCAGAAAAACTACACTGCTGCCTGGGACAAGATCAAAGCAAAGGGCTACCAGATGCCTCACGACTCTCACGCCTTGAAACACGCCAAATGCCAGAAGACGATTCTCAGTGGTGTAAGTTCACGAGTTCTGTTCATTTCATTCCACATTCAAGTTTGAGTCTTTAAGAGACGATATTAATCCACCTGCTCCTTTAGGTGAAGTACAAGGAGGATTATGAGAAGTTCAAGTCCCTCTACAGTCTTCCCAAGTCGCTGGAGGACGATCCTGCCACTGCTCGTTGCGTCAAAGCTGGAAAACTGGTCCTCGATGTGAGTTGATCCACTTTGCTATTTCATGTTCTGCATACAGGAATACAGGTAGTGGACTGTTATTTACATGATGAACCGTCTTTACAGCGTCTGTACAAGGAAAACTATGAGAAGACCAAGGCCAAGAACCACATCCCCCCAGACATGCTGGAGATCCTGTCTGCACGCAACACCCAGTCCACCGTCAGCGGAATCAACTACCGCAAGTACCTGCACCAGTGGATCTGCATGCCTGACATGCAGATGTACGTCCAGGCTCGCAAGGTTAACGAGCAGCTCAGCGACGTGAGTAACACACAGTCAGACCTACATTCTGCCTTGTATTCTGTTGGCTATGTTATATTTGAGGTTCTAGTATCATTTCTGTTTCTATCTTTTACAGTGCAAGAGAATTTCCTATTGTAGCATTTCAACCTTTATCTGCCTTTTTAACGTCTGTAGCTACAAATCCTGTTTTGTTTGTTTGTTTGTGCCTTAATGTGTTTTTTTGTTCCAGCTCATAAAATGTCTTTTTCACGCCCTAAAAGTACGACTATCATGTTTCAACCAGTTCCAACATGAACACATGTTAGCTTGTGTTTCCTCTCCCAGATCTTCTACAAGGACGACCTGAACTGGCTGAAGGGTATCGGCTGCTACGCCTGGGACACTCCAGAGATCCTGAGAGTCAAGAACGCTGGAAACCTCCAGAGTGAGGTTCGTCCTCCAATCCTACTTCCTACTTTTACCACTTATATATTCATGATCGGAATCGATGCTGACTGCCTTGTTTTTATTCCAGAACAAGTACAGAGCCAAAGGTGTCGAGGCCTTCAAGGAGTATTCTGTGGTGACAGACACTCCAGTGTACGAGACAGCCAAGCAGAACGCTCAGAACCTGAGTGATGTAAGTGTTTGATTTGATTCCTGTATGGCCTCATTATTATTTATAACTCATTACAAAGAACATGAGCATCTTTTTTCTTCTGTTTCCCAGCTTCACTACCGCTACGACTACAACGCCAACGTCAAGGGAACCAACACGTCTCCTGCTGTTACCATCGAGACAGAAAGAGCTCGTCTGGCCAACTACATCCAGAGTGATGTAAGACAACAGTAATGTTCAGCGTAGCCCAAACCCAGACACAGACACAGTGTTGATGCTGTACAGTAGGAAGGATCAAATAAACAATATATTATTTATTGAATTCTGAACTATGAGTTATTTACAGTGATTACAGAGAATGTGCAACAACACATTCCACAGCTAGTAGAAAAAGTAATCATACATTAAAATGATACGAATGTAAAGATTATTCATAATTTGAATTCCAAATGTTAGGAACAATAAGAAATGCTGCATTCTGATTGATCCACAGATGGATTCTTGTTTCTCTTTATGTTTCTCAAACAAACCGTCTCACCTTGTTGTGTTGGCTTCTCTCAGAACTGGTACAAGGAGGCCAACAAGAGCCTGATGCCGACCGGCTACTCGCTGCCCAAAGACACTCCGCTCATCAAGCAGGCCAAGATGAACAGCGTTGTCGCCAGCAGCGTGAGTCTCTCTCAGTCTTACATCCTTGGAACGTCCTCTTCTTGGGACAGTTAGTGAATCTTTGTTTGTGTGCAGGTGAAATACAAGGAAGCCTATGAGATGATGAAGGCCAAGGCCTACACTCTTCATCCAGAGGGCGTCAACTTTGTCAACATCAGGAGGGCCAACAAGTTCACCAATGAGGTGAGGAAAAGCCCGACCTGCCCAGACATTAATGGAGCTTAACTCGTGATGCTTGTACTGACTGAGACCATCTCCTGCTTCCCCAGCGTTTGTATCGTGAAGTCTACCAGAAACAAAAGGACAAGATCCACACAACCTACGACACCCCTGATATCAGACAAGTCAAGATGAACCAGGAGCATCTTAGCGACGTATGGAACCACTGACACACTGTTAAAGCAGCTTTATGGAGGTGAAAATGAAAACGATCTGCTGTTTACCTCTTTGTTCTCTTCTCCTCCCAGCTGTGCTACAGAGAGAAATACAACAGCAGCAAGGGCCAGCTGATCTCGATGCCCATCACACCGGAGCTCATGCACTGTTACCACGTCAACGAGATCACCAGCGAGGTACTGGGAGGAAGATTCACACCTTTAACACTGTTTTGTTCAGAGGATGTTGGTTCAAATCTGTTTGTGTTTTTAGCTGAAATACAAAGAGGACCTGATGTGGCTGAGAGGCATCGGCTGCTTCCTGTACGACACTCCGGAGATGGTCCACGTCCGCAACATCACCAAGCAGAGGGTACGGACCTTTCTATCCTACTGTTTATGTGCAGCTTCATCCAATGGCGTCTGTCTGACCTGCTTACTTTGACTGTGAAGGTGAACTACCCACTGGAGGCTAAGAAGAACCTGGCTAACTACTCCGTGGTCCTGGACACACCGGAGTACAACCGTGTGACCGAGTTGAAGACACACATGAGCGGGGTGAGTTGTTCTATCACTTTAGATCAGGAGCTCGACATGATTTTACCTCCAAACAGAAGTTTAATTTAGCTTTTGACTTGTTTTCTAACTTCCGCTCCTCTTTTTAGCGCATCTACCAAGCCCAGAGCAGACAGGAGATGGCTAAAGTCACCACCACTGTGGACTCTGTGGACATCCAGAGAGCCAAGTGGGCTCAGCAGCTGACCAACAAGGCAAGTTAAACCCAGAACTGATCATAGGAAGTGTTTGTGTGAATCTCTCCTGTGATCTAATCATTGTTCTGTTCCTCTGTAGTTCCTGTACACAGACCTGGCTACCAAAGAGAGATCTCACTTCACTCCAGAAACTGACACTCCCAACATCGGCCACGCGAGGAAGATGAAAGTGGTCTGCAGTGATGTAGGTTTGGTTTGGTTCAGAGGCTGAAGTGGATTCAGTATTTATCCAAAGCATCTTACTAGAAGCCTCTTTTGTAACAAATGCCTGATGTTTCCCCTCAGAACAAATACAAAGAGCAGTATGAGAAGATGAAGCACAGGTACACGGCCATCGCTGACACTCCTCACCTGATCCGGGCTAAGAAAGCCTACCTGCAGTCCAGTGACGTGAGTACGCCCATTAAAACCCTCAGTAAAGCAGTTTGAGGCCACAGCAGGACATTTCAGAGCAGTAGTCTAGAAACTGGCTACTGTTTAAGGATTCCATTGCTTATAGTACATTTCTGTTACTACCTGAACAAATCAGTGCAAACATGTGACTTCCTTGCCTTTGAATGATAAAGACTGATAGGTTTGAGCTGCTGTAAACTGTATTTGGGTTTCATCTTTTGTGTTTCATGTCTTTAGCTGCGTTACAAGGAAACCTTTGAGCTCTCCAAGGGCCACTACCACACAGTCAAGGACGCTCTGGACATCCTCTGCCACCGCAGAGTCACCGACGACATCAGCGAGGTCAGCAGTCGTCCATCTCTCATTTCACATTTCATTTAAGCTCTCTGCTCTCTCTTAACGTTGTTCTCTGCATCTCCTTACCTCAGGTTAAATACAGGGAGAAGTACATCAACAGTCTGGGTACGTGGAAGTCCATCCCCGACCGCCCCGAGTTCTTCTTCAGCAGAATTGTCAACGATAACGTCAGCAACGTGAGTACCTTCAGTTAGGCAGAACAGGTTCACATCTCAAGGTTCTGAGATAGGATTAGATAAGATGAGATGAGATGAGATCAAATGAGCCTTTATTCATCTCACAGTGGGGAAATCCACAGTGTTGCACCAGTGAAGGGGAAACAGCGAACATGTAGGAAACAACATACTGATTCATCCATAAGTGGATATTTAGATGCTGCAGATTCCTCTGGATGTGGAAAAAACAACTTTGCACATATTTATGTAATAAAAAACACAGAGGTCATTCCATGAGGACGGTTTCCTCCAAACACTGACATAACAAAGGCTGATATTCCACATATGTTCTGTATATTACACCCTAACCCTAATTCCTCCATAGGTAGAACAGATTGTTGTACATGTAAAGAAAGTGATTCTTTGATATAGAAAACATTCATAATGCATAAACTATGTGTTCTGTGTTCAGGTCAAGTACAAGGAGGACCTGGAGTGGCTGAAGGGGATCGGCTGCTTCGTGTGGGACACTCCTGAGCTGGTCCAGGCTGAGAGGAACAAGCAGCTGTACAGTGAGGTGAACTAGCATTTACTGTTATCATGTCATTAATCTGATACAAATATAGTAAATATGTTTATTTCTGACTGACTAAATACCAGCACTGCTTATCTCACATTACAGGTGTGTTCTACTGCAGTTGTGTGTCTGTGTGTGTTTGTTGTGTGTTCAGTCTTTAATGGTGTGTTTCTATAACAGAGACTCTACAAAGCCTCCTTTGAGAAGAACAGAAGCAACTTCAAATACACCTGCGACACTCCGTTCTTCCAGGCCGCCAAGAACGCCTCCATCCTCATCAACGACGTGAGTCCCTTCATTCTGTAACCGATGCAGTAACTGAACATTTGATTTAATTAGTTTGTTGGATCCAATTTATAGACAATGAAAATGTTAATTCCATTTGTGTCTTTGTGCATCTCTGAGGGACCTTCAGCCTGGAGGTAACATAGACGTTTATGACTCTGTTCATGTTCATTGTTCTTCATATCTTGTTCTAACCTTCCTTTCTTCACATGAGAAGGTTTGTTTTCTTCTGGACGTTTGTTTTTAACCACCTTCTGACACTCTGAGCAGAGGACCTACAGAGCTAACTATGAGAAGACCAAGGATAAGTTCACCATTACTACAGATGATCCTAGATACCAGCTGGCCAGGGAGAACAATAAGATGAGCCAGGTAAACGTCCTGGTGGCGTCCGTCGCCCGGCCTGTCTCGTCCTTCCAGACCTCGGACTCTGGTGCATGAGGTCCTGCTGATGGGGGGCGTCGCATGGCCGCCGTAGATCTTAATAATGAGCCTTTAGTCTCCTTTCATCTCCTACAGGTTCATGTGAATCTGCCACTCAGCAGCAGTTAAATCTGTCCTGAGTGAGCACGATTCCTCTTTATCTGTTCCTTCAGAAAGACATTTAAGATCCATAAATTCAGAACAAGTTTAACTAGAGATGATCAGTTCTGTCCTCTGAGGACACAGATAAAGACAAACAGCTCCATCGTTGCACTTGGACCTCCGGAGTTCTCCTCCAGTCCTCCCAGTGTCGCTGCTGTTTACCACCATATTCTCATCGTTGTGCATGCTGTGTGTGTTTGTTGTTGTGTGTGAACAGGGATTGTATAAATCCAGAGCAAAGGAGCTTCACAGGAGTGGCTGCAATGAGCTGCTCCGGCCAGACATCCTCACAGCCCTTTACCAGTCCTCTATGGGCAGTAAGGTAAACCCAGAGCAGTGAACTGTGGTGATGCTGATCCTCGTCCACAAACAGAAAGAAGATCCTGAGTCATGATCAGGTTGTTTAGATCCTCCTCTGTACTGTTTGTGGACGAGGTCGCATCACATCAGATCCCGTAGAGACCCTCTCCATCCATTACATCCGCTTAAAAGTGGTTTTAACTTCCATCAGTTCCATGCGCTAATCTGTCATCACTTCCATCTGCTTCCCTTCATGATTCATTCATCACTGAAACTTTCACTCATCTTAATATGCAGTGCAGACGTAGCTTCATACAGACAGAAATACACCATTTAAACATTTCTTAAAGCTTAAAAAACAAGATTTAAATCCATTAATTTTCAGATACATATAGTTTTTCAGTTCCCTTCACTGTAAAAGTCTTTATTGAAGCTGCTGTTGTATCAGAGTCAATAGAGACTAAATCAGACGGACTGCTGGTCTCCAAGAACCACGAGGGCAGACTTTCATCACCATGTCGCGGTAACATGTGTCCTCGTCTTCATCTCCACCTCTATGTCTGCATGTGTTTCATGACGCATGTTTCTTCTAACCGTTTCCATGACAACACTCCACCCAGCAGACATCTTAGATCACGTAGAGACGAGTCACACTCTGCATTCAGTTCACTGTTTCTGATACCGTCACAGAACTATCCAAGAAAAACAGGAACAGAAACAAATGAAGATAAAGATAAAGATAAAGATAAAGATAAAGATAAAGATAAGCTTTATTCATCCCAAAGGAAATTGTTTTGCCAGAGTACAGTTAAGGTAAATTTATTATGCAACAGCAGAGTTTAATTACTTAAAGTGATGTCATCATCCTAATTGACTGAACATGACATCATCTGGTGCTCTGGGCGGGCAGTCCTGGTCCTGGAGGGCCCCTATCCTGGTCCTGGAGGGCCCCTATCCTGGTCCTGGAGGGCCCCTATCCTGGTCCTGGAGGACCCCTATCCTGCATGTTTTAGATGTCTCC
The DNA here is from genome assembly GCA_900302755.1 of Chromis chromis. Lineage (NCBI taxonomy): Eukaryota > Metazoa > Chordata > Actinopteri > Pomacentridae > Chromis > Chromis chromis. Next base: position 7,663 of record OMNN01084441.1, read on the forward strand.
CTCTTCCAGCTGATTCAAATGATCAGGATCATTGTCAGGCTTCTGCAGAGCTGATGATGAGATGATCAATTTAATCAGGTGGAAGAGGGAGACATCTACAACATGCAGGATAGGGGCCCTGGAGGACCAGGATAGGGGCCCTCCAGGACCAGGACTGGACACCCCTGGTCTAAACCATGCAGGATAGGGGCCCTCCAGGACCAGGACTGGACACCCCTGCTCTAGTGTGTCTTTCTAGAATTCATTCACGTCTTTTCTTGGATGTTTTCATTCACTTTAGCTACACAGATTAGAAGCCAGACCAGCTATCAGATGCACATACATGACCACTGTGGCCGTTTCACTGTGCTTCATGCTAACTGTCTTGTGTTTCACGTCGTCCTCCATCAGTGGAGGTACAGGGAGCAGTATGAACGGGCCAAAGACAAGTTCACTTCTGTTCTGGAGACCCCCGAGTACGAAGCCCACAAACGCAGCAAGAAGATCAGCGATGTAAGTTTTTAATAAGTCAGATATTCCTTTATTCATTCTGGTTTGTTCTGAATTCCTCCTGACAATGTGATGATGTGTCGTCAGATCATCTACAAGATGGAGTATAACAAGACCAAGGCAAAGGGATACACCCTGCCTTATGACACTCCACACCAGAACCACATGAAGAAGGTCAAGGAGATCACCAGCAACGTAGGTCCCATCTGACTGCACAGGAAGCCAACATATGAAATGCGTCTTTGTGTTTGATGTGTTTTCTTAATGCGTCTTGCAGCTGAAGTACAAAGAGGTGTATGAGAAGAGCAAAGCCCAGATCAACATGGACCCCGAGGCTCATGAGATCCGTGCTGCCAAGGAGGCCTACAGGAACATCAGCAACGTGAGCATCTTTAACCACCAGGAAACCTTCTGCTGATCATTTACCTCCAACTGAACTCAAAGGTCTTTCTCTTCCTGTAGCTCGACTATAAGAAGAAATATGAAGCAACCAAGAACCAGTGGATCTGGACGTCGGACAGACCCGACTTCCTCAACGCTGCCAAAAACACTTTGATACAGAGTGATGTGAGCTTTAGCTTCCTGTTTAAACGTGTCTTCTCTTATCAACATGCAGCAGAGTTGGTCTGATCCTGTTTCATCCACAGGTTGAGTACAAGTATGACAAAGAGATGATGAAGGGCTGCGTGATCCCTGTGGTGGACGACAAGTTCACCGTGTTGTGCAAGAAGAACGCTGAGATGGCCAGCGATGTAAGCTTTCACCTTTATGAGCAGCTTCTTCTAAATGTGTTACATGTAAACTAATACTTTATCCTTTCCTCCCTCCAGGTGAAGTACAAGGAGAAGTATGAGAAGTCAAAGGGCCAGTATGTTCCTGTTCTGGATACTCCTCAGATCCTCCATGCCAAGGCTGTGCGTTCTCTGGTATCAGAGGTAAGAACCAGCTGGCGGGAAGTCAACCAGTGTTTCTACGCTCTTCAGTAAACTTCTCCTCAGTAAACTTCTCCTCAGGTATGGATATAAATGACACTCAACTGCTCTTTATCTTGTTTCTCAGAGCAAATACAAGGAGGCCAGTAAGAAGGACATGCAGTCTGGCTCCTTCACCACCCTGTCTGAGACTCGTGACACCGTCCACAGCAAGGAGATCAACAAGCTTGTCAGCGGGGTACAACTGTCACACAAAACGAGCACAGCCATCCCATAATGTCTTTCTGTGTAAGCTGGCCTTGACTTCCTGTTTCCTCTTAACAGAAACTGTACAAAGCCAAGTTTGAGAAGGAAAAGGGCAAGTCTGTGTACAACAACATGAGTGTGCCTCCCGATGTCCAGCACGCCATGGACGTAGCCAAGAGCCAGAGCAGCGTGAGTCTCTGGGTTCAGCTTCTCTCAGGGAACTTTTAAAGCTCAGGTCAGTTTTTGGTTCAAACTGTCTGGACTTCTGCTCCACAGGTCGCCTATAAGAAGGACGCCAAAGCCAACCTGAGCTACACGAGTGTAGTCGACCGTCCTGACATCAAGAAGGCCACCCAGGCTGCCAAACTGATCAGCGAGGTAAATGTGGAGGCATGGAGTAAACTGTTTACCTGGATTCAACTGTTTACCTGTAAGTACAGAGACCAGCCCCAGGGGAAGGTAACACCAGGGATCAGGACTGGAAGATGCCCCCCCCACATGGCAACACCATCAACCAATCAGGGAGGAGGATCATGACAATGGCCCCAGATGTTGGTCTGACCTCCAGACTTCCTAGACCCCATTCTGATCCAGCATCACCAGGATGCAGTGGAACCAGTTGGACTGACAGAGGCCCCCCTGGACAAGGAGAGGACCCAAAGGATCCACTGCCCTGGTCCTGGTGCCAGACCCCATAGGACCCCCTGAGAGGTCCTGGTGCCAGACCCCATAGGACCCCCTGAGAGGTCCTGGTGCCAGACCCCATAGGACCCCCTGAGAGGTCCTGGTGCCAGACCCCATAGGACCCCCTGAGAGGTCCTGGTTCCAGACCCCATAGGACCCCCTGAGAGGTCCTGGTTCTAGACCCCATAGGACACCCTGAGAGGTCCTGGTTCCAGACCCCATAGGACCCCCTGAGAGGTCCTGGTGCCAGACCCCGTAGGACACCCTGAGAGGTCCTCGGTGCCAGACCCAGAGGACCAGAGGGTTTTGGACCACATAAGGGGGACCAGCACAGTATTAGGGAGGTGGTCATGATGCTATACCTGATCTGTGTAGATCCAAGGTTGTGTTTTACAAACTTGTATCTACACAAGCCTGATTTTCAGGTTACATAGATTAATCTTCTGTTTTTATTTAAATAAAAGTGTGTTAAGTTAATTTATTATCAAACGAGGAAACACCAGGGGATGGAAC
>OMNN01084442.1:0-11407 GCA_900302755.1 Chromis chromis
CCCAAGATGTTGATTTGACCTCCAAACTTCCTAGAGCCCATTCTGATCAAGCATCAACAGGATGCAGTGGAACCAGTTGGATTGACAGAGGCCCCACTGCACAAGGAGAGTACCCAAAGGATCCACTGCCCTGGTCCTGGTGCCAGACCCCATAGGACACCCTGAGAAGTCCTCTGGTCCATGCCCAATGGTTCAGAGCATTTTGGACCACATAAGGGGGACCAACACAATATTAGGCAGGTGGTCATAATGTTATGCCTGATCAATGTATGTAACTTATGGCTTTATAAGTGCTGCAGCTAAAGTAAGTCGTGAACAAAATACTAACAAATCAGCTTTGTTGTTTATTCATCAGTCATTTAAAGCTGCATTTGTGTTCACATGTTGAATCTAAGTCTTAATATCCACTCTCTGCTTTTAGTATTTGGCTAAAATTGCTATTTTATTGAGGTAAATGGACCTTTGTTGACATGCTAATAACAGTAACGACAAGGTTAGGGTTCTTTATTTATGGCATTCTAACTGTGTCACGGTGACACAAGACATTTCTTCATTGTCTCTCCTTCTTCATGGTTGTTCTGTTTCCATAGAGCTGCAAGACTTTAGATTGCAGTGAAAAATGAGCCAGTTTGAGGAAACAAAAAGGCCCAGAAAGGGTTAAGACTTGACTCTTAGAATAAATAATAGTCAGGCTGTGATTTATGAAATTTCTCACATTGCAGGTGTTATTGTAACTGTCAGATTCATTTAAAACAGCTTTAATATTTAGTTTGCCAACCTGATAAACCGACACGTTGTTTTTGTGTCTCGCAGCTGTGAAATGAAGATCACAGATGAGCGTCGCCGTGAAATAAAAGTAAAAAGCGAGTGTTTTAATCAGAGCTGGCCGACGAGACGCTGATGCACTTTCTGGCTGGAGCTCCTGCCGACGCTGCCAGCGGCTGCAGACCAGGTGTCCATCACAGCAGCAGAACCAGAACCAGAACCGGCTCTGGTTCCGGTTCTGGAGCCAAACGGCGGCTGAGAGCTGCAGCTTCAAACTCTTCACCTGAAGTGACGTTAATGTGCTGATTGTCAGGCTCCTAGATTACATTAGAGGTAGGCGGACAGCTCTGATTGGTCCTGAAAGCTTCAAAATGTGGTTAAATGAAGCCCAGGCACTGCAGTTTAACTCTCTTTGCTGCCGGCGCTGATTTTTCTGTCACAAACTTACATGAGGAACTTAGTTTGTTGAGTCTTGACAGATGACGGGAGCGGTGGAACCTTTTAAAGGCTTGTTTTTCCTGTAAAAACATGGATCCTGGTTTGGTTTCTTCTGGGAATCTGACACCACCGTCACACATTTACAAGACAAAAGCAAGAAAAACCCACAAAAAGGTTGTAGAGACATAAATATTGTCCCTGACTGAGTTGATCGGTTGTGATTTTTAGCTTTTTCAGGTATTGATTTGTCTGATTCATTAGTCTGACAGGTTTCCCTGAGACCAACAGTCACCTAACAAAAATTCAGTGAATTTTCAGCTGAACTGCAGGCAGTGTTTACAACGAACAGAGAGGAATTTAAAATGTAAATAGTAAAATATCTATAGTACGTAGAGACACCATTTTTTCCCCCAGTGTTGGTAACACCTGTGGACACCTGGAAAATGTTGGACATGTTGATTCCACGTTTTTACAGTTTTTGTTAAATAATTATCAAAGAAAATCTGTTTTTGTTTGATCAATTTTAATGAGTTATTTCATTCTAACTGTGTCCGAAGACATTTCTAAATTCTTTCTACTTCTAGTCATGCTTTTTCTGTTTCCATAGAGGTGCAGGACTTTAGATTGTAGTGAAAAATGAACCACAGTGAGGAAAAATGAGACGGGAGCAAAAAAATGACCAGATTTTGTGAGTGAATTTATTTGGAAAATCTTCTGGGAATCTGACACCACCGTCACACGTTTACAAGACAAAAGCAAGAAAAACCCACTAAAAGGTTGTAGAGACATAAATATTGTCCCTGACTGAGTTGATTGGTTGTGATTTTTAGCTTTTCAGGTATTGATTTGTCTGATTCATTAGTCTGACAGGTTTCCCTGAGACGATAATGCATCTGTCTGAATATAAACATAGATAAAGGTTAATGAAAGATCTGATTTACAGGAGCTTTTCTCTGAATGTTTCCTTCTCTTCAGAAACATTTGACACTTTCCAGGGATTTTAATCAGTGTAATGATTCATAAAACGGTTAATTTTCATGGTTGGTAAAACAGTTAAAGCCAACATTAATCCTACTGGAGAAGAAACAGCATAAAGTGAATTTATCTTTTCATTAGTTGCTCCGACACAGCAGGTAACATGATGGAACGTTCCAGACTCGTTAACCCATTACACTGGAGAGAATTTTTAAATTTCCATCTGAAAAAACATCCCAAAAAATAGTCAGTAGCAGCAACAGTGAGGCCAAACTGAACCTTTGTCTCTGTGGATAAAGTTTGAAATTGGCATTTTTACGTCTACATTATCCAAACTGTAAATTAGAGCGTTAATAACATCAACACCTTGTAAAAAAAAGTTCTAAAAATGGCGGCAGGTTGCATTTAAACCCTCTGAACTGGTTTAAAAGGGATGTTGTCTTTAAAAAATCACCTAAATTCGACAGCATTTATAAGCAGGAAACCGTAAAAACAGAAAGACTTGTGGGATTTTCAACTTTCTGATGGTCCTTAAATTCCTTTTCTGTGATGTGCAAATGTTTGTAAGACCAAGTTTAAGGTTAAAATTGTGATATTTAATCAAAATCACTTCATTCTACATGTCTCATTTAAAAAATTTGCCAAAAATAAAACTGTTTTCTTGAAGCAAATTTTGCTAAAAACATAAAATTCTCAACCAGAAAGTATAAAAATGGAAAGAATTGCAAGATTTCCACATTTCAGACGGCCCTTGAACTACCCCCCAGGGTTTGTATCCCATCCCTACTTTCATCTCTAACTCTTCTACTTCTACCCGAACCAGGGTTTATATCCCCACCCCACTTTTCTTGGTGCAGCTGGTGTGAGGCAGAGGTAGGTGATGGTAGTGCCGTTTGTGGTAGTGTAGGCAAGACATATAAGTCTTTAATATAAGTTAATGTTTTAAGCATTTGAAGTGTTACCTTGTAATATTGCGGATGTTTCCTAGTTGTAAAGCGCTTTGAGCTGCAAACCTGTATGAAGGGCGCTTTACAAATAAAGTTATTATTGTTATTATCTGTGTGAAATCAAGACATTTCATCAAAATCGCTTTATTACACATGTCACATTTAAAAATTCACCAAAAATAATGTGTTTGCATTAACTAGACTCTGTAAATAACAGAAAATTGTGCACTCCTTGGCAAAACTTTGAAGCCATTAGTGACTCAGCTGTGACCAACAGTCACCTAACAAAAATTCAGTGAATTTTCAGCTGAACTGCAGGCAGTGTTTACACCGAGCAGAGAGGAATTTAAAATGTAAATAGTAAAATATCTATAGTATGTAGAGACGCCATTTTTTCCCCCAGTGTTGGTAACACCTGTGGACACCTGGAAAATGTTGGACATGTTGATTCCACGTTTTTACAGTTTTTGTTAAATAATTATCAAAGAAAATCTTTTTTTTAATGATTTATTTCATTCTAACTGTGTCCGAAGACATTTCTGAGTTCTTTCTACTTCTAGTCATGCTTTTTCTGTTTCCATAGAGGTGCAGGACTTTAGATTGTAGTGAAAAATGAACCACAGTGAGGAAAAATGAGACAGGAGCAAAAAATGACCAGATTATGTGAGTGAATTTATTTGGAAAATCCACGAATAGTGACAGTAAACAAACATTTAAACCAAAAAAAAATGTGAGGATTTGCTGCTTTTCTCAGTTTTAAAACTTCACTGGTTTTCACTCTAATTGAGGAAATAATCGGCAGAGAAATTCATAATTGGTGGTTGCAGTTTTTAGTCGTCTTAAGAGCTTGAAATAAACATTTTCTTCTGGTCTGTTTTTCACATATAAGAATTACCGTTTACACTTGAATTAGCCAGTTTACACACTGAAACATGTGAAGAAGCTTTTGTTTCCTCAGCTTGGCAGTGCAGAGACTTTAATGTGTCCAACGCTGAATAAATACCATTTATAGCCCATAAAACATGCAAACATTCCCTCTTTGTGTCTATATATATGCATGTGTATACATTCAGACTTAAATATCACTTAACGCTCCATAGATTTAACCATTAAAGTGATATTTGAGGCCTTGTGTGCAAACAGAAAATGTATACAAGACGCACAAACAAACACACAAATCCTCACAGAGGCTATTTTGGCAGTCGGCCTCCTTAAAGCCGTAATCCTCAGTGATTGAACTGTGACATCCGAGCTAAAGCTTTACAGATGACAGTGCTGAGCTCCGTCTCTCATTTAACTGCTGTTCATTCATCAGCTTTTCCCTTCAGACCACAACAACCACCCAAAAAAAAAAACAGCTTATTTCAGACGTGAACTTCTGCTGAATCCGTCCTTTAGGTGTGAAAACGAGATGAGATCTTAGAAAAGTCAGGAATAGATTCGCGAATCCCCAGAAACGTCGACATCTGTGCCGCTCGGCGACGTTAATGATGACTTATAAAATGGATACTTCCCCCTCCTGGCGTCTGATTGGCTGAGCTGGAGCCATTGTTAAACACCCAATAAACGAACACCTGCGACCGCATAAATGTTAATTTAAATGTTAATGCGCCAAAAGAAGATCACGGCTCGCGGAAGGATTCACTTATTACAGGAGGAGAAAGGCGAGTTTCATTTACTGAGCAGGAGGTTTTGGTTGAAGCTCGGCCTGTCGGTGTTTCATCACCCCCAGCGTCGTCGCGTTAGCAGAGAAATGAGCGACTGTGGAGGCTTTAGCTCTGCAGTCGGATTTGTTTTTTACGCTTTCTGCAGCTTGTCGCTCAAATAATCAGAATCTGTGGTGCAAAGTGTCGCTGATTAGAGGTTCGGCTCTCCGGACTCTCGGCTGTGGAGGAGCATCACCTCCTCCTCAATTACATCAAAACACCGAGCGAGAGGGAGGAAAAAATAAGAGAGAGGAGAGCGGAGGAGCAGAAAATTAAAGAATAAGCCACCAGAGGCCACAGTGAATCCAGAGGAGAAGCCTTTGTCTTCTTGAAATCCTGTTAGTTGATTTAACATCAGAGTAAAGCGAGCTGTCAAGTGCTTTATTGCTTCTTTTACTGCTCGGATAAAACAGTCTTAACAGCAGTATAATAAAAAGGGCTGCAGGGTTGTATCTGACAACGGTTGTGTGATTGTTGACTGATAAAGCAGCAGAGGTGAAGAGCTGCAGTGAAAAAGCAGCGGATGCATGAAAAATGAGAGAAATATGTTCCCCCGACATGAAAAGCAGCAGCAGAACATACAGTCGGAGGTCTGACAGTGAAATTGCAAAGTGCAAAGTCAGAGTGTGGAGGCTGAGCTGCTGGATCAAAGTGTGTATTTACCTTCAACTCCAGTGACCTGACTTAAATCCCATCGCATGCCAAGAAGGTTTCCACTGTGAGGGGAAGTTTTCATTTTAAATCAAAGGTTAAACTCACTGGACTCTGTGTTAGTTTAACTTTACCTGCTGGAGAAGTAATAAATAAAGATCAGCTACAAATACATCAAAGTAACACGTCCAGGTCCTGTGGTGGCTGAAGGGATTTAACTCTGACACCATTATAGAACAGAAATGATTAGTCAGAAAGAAATTAATCTGCATATAATTTAAGACTGGATCTTATTACTGGTTAAGAGGAGGGTCTAATAGTCTAAGAGCAGCTACCATCCACAGAAGAAACTATAGTTTTTACAAGAGACTCAGTTTCCAAAACCAGACCAAAAAATAACATCAAATCAGGACCTTTAGGAACTTGCTTTTCGTAAACATTTACATGATTTTTCATCATCATTTAGTTCCACAGTGAATAACATGTTTTGTTTTGGCCACAACAACACCAACGCCGCTCTTGGTTTAACCGACTCACCAGATTTAGCAAAAAAAAAAAAAGGCCTTAATATAACCAACAAGCTTGTAATTAGACTTTGGGAAACTCTTCTTCCTGGTTCTTTGTCACAGTAGATGAATAAATCACAATATGATGAGTTGTGGTGTTCCTCAGGGATCAATTGTTGGGCCTCTACTTTTTAATACATGTACACAGAGTGACAACTCAGTAATTGATAGCGTTTTGATCTAATCTTACTTTTTAGATGTATTTATATAAATTAATCTGCATATAATTTAAGACTGGATCTTATTACTGGTTAAGAGGAGGGTCTGCAGCTACCATCCACAGAAGAAACTATAGTTTTTACAGTACAAGAGACTCAGTTTCCAAAACCAGACCAAAAAATAACATCAAATCAGGACCTTTAGGAACTTGCTCATGTTTTCGTAAACATTTACATGATTTTTCATCATCATTTAGTTCCACAGTGAATAACATGTTTTGTTTTGGCCACAACAACACCAACGCCGCTCTTGGTTTAACCGACTCACCAGATTTAGCAAAAAGAAAAAGAAAAGGCCCTAATGTGATTATATCATGTTTTTTTATTGGTTTACACAGTTAAGTAAATCTAGACACCAACAAGCTTGTAATTAGACTTTGGGAAACTCTTCTTCCTGGTTCTTTGTCACAGTAGATGAATAAATCACAATATGATGAGTTGTGGTGTTCCTCAGGGATCAATTGTTGGGCCTCTACTTTTTTAATACATGTACACAGAGTGACAACTCAGTAATTGATAGCGTTTTGATCTAATCTTACTTTTTAGATGTATTTATATAAATTAATCTGCATATAATTTAAGGTTCAACTCCATCACTGGTTGAAAAGTGGGTCTGCAACCACTATCCACAGAAGAAACAGCAGTTTTTGCAGTAGAAGTGCTTCAGTTCCCAAAACCAGACCAAAAAGAGCAACATCAGGTCAGGAGCTTTAGGAGCATGCTCATTGTTTTATTCATTATATCATGTTTTTTTTATTGGTTTACACAGTTAAATAGAGTAAATTTAGAAACCAATAAACTTATTAGACTGAAGAGAGACTCTTCAAACTCTTCTTCCTGGTTCTTTGTCACAATAGATGAATAAGCCTCCGTATGATAGCTTGTGGTGGTCCTCAGGGATCAACTGTTGGTCCTCTACTTTTTAATATATGTACATAAAGCAACAACTCAGCAATTGATAGCGTTTTGATCTAATATTACTTTTTAGATGTATTTATAGAAGCTAATCTGCATAAATTTGATAAACCTAACCCGTCCCGGGAGTCATTCCAATACATCTGCGATCGGACCAGGGACGTCCTGGAGAAAAAGGACACAAATTACCGCTTATGTGTCCCATTTCTACCGCTGATCGTTGGTCACGATAACCCCACCCCCAGCCTTCAAAAATCTTTCAAAAAATTCCTGGATCCAGATGGTAATCCAGAACATCACCAAAATGTAATCATCCGTTCCTTGACCCATTATCATAACCTCCGGCTCCTTAGCGGAGGTAATAAGTTTGTTGATTAATTGTTTGCCGCTTTATAATGAATATTTCCAGAAGCAGGATGGTGTATGTGACACTGAATCAAAATATAAAAACAGTGTGTGAAATAAAATGAAGCAGCATGTTGAGTCACAGAGGAATATCAGACTTTGAATCCACTCAGCAGGATCCATTCTTTGTTGGTTGTGGTTTATTAACAATAAAAGAAAAATACAGACTCTTGCTCTTTGAAAAACTTTTATGAATTTGTCTGTCAGTGATATTTCTCTCTTAAAAGAGAACAAAGTGAAGCCGATCAGAGCACTAACGGGGAGGAAAACGACAACCGGTTGCATGAAAATTTGTAAAACGAATCAATTTGTATTGTTTGAAATGGAGGAAGAATCCAATCGTCCCAGATGGAAGAATTTTTCTATCGTCTTTAGTGTTTTATTACTCGAACATATGCTGCATGAGACGCAATCAGATGTGTTTTTGATGTTGGAAAGTTGACAGATGTTGTGTTTGAAACTGTTTCTGTCAAACCAACTGAGCTGTGTTTGACATTTGACTGAATTATTTCACTATCAGGTCAATTTAGTTGCTGTTTTATGGATATAGATCCTATCACATAACCTGTCTGCGTTTAAATTTCCATTCAGTTTGATTAGACTGAAATCGTATAGAGACGTTTACATTTCTGCTTCTTCCTCGTGGCTTTCTCCTGCAACAATGCTGCTCTGTTGCTATTTTTTGCACTGCAGTTTCCGGAAATCATGTGTCGGTGCAGCCAGAGCTGTGACGTCTTTCCTTTCTCTGGATAATCTGTCGACCACAGGATGCCCTTTTTTCCCTTTGTGAGCTCCACCACGGTTGCCATCGCAGGTCACGCCGACTTTCGAGGGCTTTTCAAGAAATCGGCTCAACCTCAGAAACGCAGCTCACATGTGTGGGCTTAAATCTCATTCATTATCGATTAACTGTTCTTTGGTTTTCATCGTGTTTTTAAAAGCGTCAGGAAATAATGGAAAAGGCCGATCGCAGTTTCCCAAAGTGGTGTTTTTAAATTGTTTTGTTAAAGCAAAAACACAAAGACGGAGCAAACAGCTGATTGTGAAAGTTAGAAGTAAAGAAATGGAGCTGATTTAAATTTGGCTTGTCAAAGTGCAGTGATGCGGTCATAAAACTCCCTGGAAGTCTTGATATGTAAATATATCGAGCACCATCTGTGATGCACTGAACATCTTGAAGGTCGCATATTTTGCCCTTTTTAGCAAATTAATGAAAGTCTGACATGTCCCCAGAAAGCATCTTTATTTTTATAAATTTCTGCTTAAAACACCACAAACATAGTTCACGTCTCCATGACTGTATAACTCCAGGTTTTGTTCTAAATGGGCTGTTTCAGTGTCTGTAGCTTTAAATGTAGCTGTGCTGCTGCTGGCCCCGCCGCCTTCAGGAAGAAGACTCTCTCTGTATCTGTGAAAAACCACGTGACACCAGGACTTTCTATCTTCTAACTTTCTCTGTGATGATGATTTGACATGTAAATATCTGTGAATTCACATCACAGTCGTTTTTAACTCCTGTGTTTGGTGAGTTTATCAGTTGACGTTATAAAATCAGTATTTTAGCTAATTTAGCAGCAGCTTGTAAATGAAGCTACTGCTGGTTAACATGTCGTCTGAATGAGTTTCAGTCTCTGAAACAGAAACATCTGTAAATGAGAACAGCTTTATTGTGAGTTCAGCTGTTATTAAAATGCAGTTTAATGAGCACAGAGAGCAGGAGAGAAGCTAACAGATGCTAACATGAAAACACAGTAACCCACCCAGTCCTGGTTTACTGGTTTAAATTAAAGTTGAACCATCTCTGAATGTCCCTCAGTGGTACAGTTTATACAGAGATCTGACCATCAAAGATAATGTTAGCCACATTAGCTGCACAACACGCTAACACTAAGGATTCTCCTATTGTTGTGGGGACCATCAGTAATCCACTGGGTGTTCAGTTCCTCAGATGCTGTCAGTGCATAAAGACTCTTGTGTTCACTCTTGCAGCCAACAGCAGAACATTTGGTGAGTTTTGTTTGTGGTTCAGACATTTTGGAGTTTAGCAGAAGCAGCTCAGAGTCTGAACCAACTGAGCAAAATTCTGATGGGCTTGTAAAACTGGTAGGCCACCTAGGCGATGGTTGTGTTGAGAAATGTTTGAAATGTTCTCTCTCCTTCTTCATGGTTGTTCTGATTCCATAGAGGTTTAGGACTTTATATTGCAGTGAAAAATGAACCTGCTTGCTTGGAGCTGAGGGTTAAGACTTTACTTTTTTTGATAAATAATACCGACAGGCTGTGATTTAAGTAAATTTATCACATCCCAGGTGTTCTTGTAACTGTCAGGTTAATTTAAAAGTTTGCCAACCTGAAAAACCGACACTTTGTTTTTGTGTCTCACAGCTGTGAAATGAAGATCTCACAGATTTACCACAGCATGAAATGAAGTAGAGCAATTCAAAGATAAAGGAAGTGAAATATATCTGTAATGTGTTGGTAGCACCTGTGGACACATGTTGATTACAGGATTATTTACTCAATACATAATGAAATTCAACTTTTGTATTTTCTTTTATTCTGATTTCTGTCATTCTTACTGTGTCACATTGACAGAAGACATGTCTGAGTTCTCTCTCCTTCTTCATGTTGTTCTGTTTCCATAGAGGTACAGGACTTTATATTGCAGTGACAAATGAACCACAGTGGAGAAAAACTGCTCTGAGTTCAGAGGGTTAAACAATAAACCATCTGTCCATTATCTGTAGTCTTTGGAGCTTCAGGGGTCTGAACTGATCCTAGCGAGACGGCCTGAACGGATCTGCAGTAAATCACAGGACCAGTAGATGGTAGAAAGGAAAAAAGTTGAGAGATTATTCGTTGTATTAACAGAGAGATAGTAGATTTAACAGTTGTCCATCTTTTTTAACCCTTTAAGACCTGAGCCTCAAAATGTCCACCTGGTCTTTTTTTCTTGTCTTGATTACAAAAAGGTAAGAAAATGTCCTGTGAGTGCTTGTGCCCATTTTTTCGTTGCACTTTACAGCCAATATGGTGTCATTACGGTAATTTTACGGTAATTTCCTCCAGCGGATTCCTCGGGGGGCATGAATCAATTTACCGTAATGACACCATATTGGCTGTAAAGCGCAACGTCGTTCATTTTTTTACCAGTAATTTCATCCAGTGGATTCCTGCGGGGCACGTCGTTGCGCTTTACAGCCAATATGGTGTCATTACGGTAAATTAATTCATGCCCCCCGAGGAATCCGCTGAATGAAATTACCGTAAAATTACCGTAATGACACCATATGGGCTGTAAAGTGCAACGCCTCAGCTTTCAGAAACCGCTGGATTTTTTTCCGATAGCACAAATGGTGACATTTTAGATATTCCAAAGTGCGCTAGCCCAAACGTCTCACCGATGACGCACTAGGACTTAAAGGGTTAATTCTACTTTTTTTTCGGTAAACTGTGTCCTCCTCTCTCCCAATGACGACGCTTCTAAACTGCTCTGTTTATTTCTGGTTAGAACTGGCCTTGTGGTTTAGTCTGGTTGGATTTATCTCACCGGGACACGATTCAGCCAATCAAAACCGAACGCTGCAGCTTCGACATGATACGCCTTTATTAATCCTACAGCAGGGACATTTGCATTGTTACAGCAGCAAGCAGGATATTTCAGTAGAAAAATAAAAAAGTAATCCAAAAATATACCGAATAACGTAATCCATTACTTTTCTGTTCGTGCATTGGTTACTGTTTTTATAATTCCTGATATACCAAATAATCTAGCTTTAAAAGAATAAGCTCTTGTCATAGACACAATTGCATATACTAGT
>OMNN01084443.1:0-18811 GCA_900302755.1 Chromis chromis
CTGACAGTAAAGGGGAGCTGGTTCCCGAGCATTGGGGCTGAAACAGTAAAAGCATGGCCCCCCTTTGTTCTAAACCTGGCCTGTGGAATGTTTAACAGCGGCTGGTTGCAGGAATAAGTGGTCAAAACTTCTGAGATGTAGAGCCGAGCCAGAAAACAAAGACATTTAAAAGTAATCAGCCGAATCTTAAATTGAATTCTGTAAAGAATGAGGAGTCGGTGTGATCCAGCCAGGACTGGAAGTGTTTGTGAACTGCCCTACTGCTGGGTTTTGAATAAATTGCTGCATTGTTCAGGCAAGTGAATAATGAGTTGGAGTAGTCAAGGCGGGAGAAAATGATGTGGATGATTTGCTCAACTATGTTTTTTTGGGGAGCACCGGCAACATGTTTGATCTGTAGACAGCAGGATTCAACAACAAGTGCTTTATTGAAGGTATTCATCTCAAACAACTCCTATGTTTCCAGCTGGTTGCTTGGTCCAAGGTGGGGAGTGATGCTGTTAGAGATATGAGATATGAGATATGATCAGGACTAATAACAAGGGCTTTGTACTTTAAAAAAAAATACATGTAACCTGGCATATTTCCCATACATGTGGCAACTGGGCATATGGGTTATGCTAGGTTTGCACTCTTTACCTCTGCACAACTGTTGTAGGGGTTCGGGACATCATGGAGTCGTACATATCAGGGCAAAAAGTGCAAGCTTCTTGAGTTCCCCCCTCCAAAAAAAGTTTAAAAATGAGCTACCTCAAGTGGTTAGCATTTTGCTTGCGGATATGCACACAGACAGCTGTGGAAAACACGTAGTTGTTGTTATCACTGGTACTTCTAGTTCAGGGGTGCCCAATCCTGGTCCTCGAGGGCCACTATCCTGCATTCCCTCTTCCAACACACCTGATTCAAGTGATCAGGATCGTTATCAGGCTCCTGCAGAGCTTGATGATGAGCTGATCATTTGAATCAGGTGTGTTGGAAGAGGGAAACATCGAAAACATGCAGGATAGTGGCCCTCAAGGACCAGGATTGCCCACCCCTGGTCTAGTTCATGGAAGTTTTAAAAAGACACACACTGAAAGACACACTGTGGGGACAATGTGAGACTCCTGCAGTAGGTCGTAGCTACATAATCCATGCAGAACACATGCAGACCATCACATTAGTGTGTGGATTGCATAGCTACAACTCACTGCGCATGTAAGGCTTAGAAAAAGTAGAATTGCACACATTGGTCGTATCCGCAGCTGTCTGGGCGTGAGTCCGCAAGGTAGTACAATCAAGTAAAATCTTACAGTCACAAAATGGCAACTCCATGTTCCCCTAAATCTCTACAACAGAGGTAGAAAGTGCAAAGATGGCACGACCCATAGAGCCCCAGTAGCCACATTTATGGGAAACATGCCCTCAAGCAACCAAATGCAGCCATGTGGAAGGCGCCCTAACCACTTGGCTGTCAGGTTGCCCCCAAAATAAAGCAAAATCATCATTTTTTTTGTTAATGTGTGTTAAAATGATAAGTTTTGCGGTTTGAAAACTGCTCTTCTTCAACTCTAATGTTGTTTTTGGGGTCCAGGAGAAAAACACAGTTAGTTATGGTGACCAATACAAACATTATATGATTCCACTGAAAGTATATCAGTATTTATTCGTACAAGTGCAGATTGTTCTTGCTAACATTCTGACCTCATGGTGTCCTCTCTGTCCAGGCGTTTAGGATGACAGTCCTGAACCTGTCCTTTGCCGCATGTGGCTTCCTGGGGATTTACCACCTGGGTGCCACGGGGGCCTTTCTCCGCCACGGGGACAAGCTGCTGGGCTCCCTCAGGGCCTGTGCTGGGGCCTCTGCCGGCTCCTTGGTGGCTGCTGTAATGATCACGGCTCCTGACAAGTTAGAGGTGATGACTCCTCATTCACTCCACGGACATAAAAAAAAAGTGGCAGCACAGCAGAGCAGGGGTTAACAAAGTGGGGCTGGAGGAACCCTCTGGGGTCTCTGAGGGGTTTCCAGAGTGTCCCTGAGTAAAGCAGAAGTAGACATTTAAATAATGCATCACTGTCTGCATGATTATTTCTTCTTGTGTAGCACTGACAGTCATGGAAATTGCGAGTGTGGAATTAAATTTCTTTTCTGAGATATTTAGCATCAAAGATTTGACATTACCAACACGCACAGTTTCTTAAAAGTGCAAAAATCATAATATTAGGAACATAATGAGTATTTTTTTGAGAGATAGAACATTGTTAAGATGCATTTCCTCAGTCGTCCAGGTTCTGGTGTATCCAGGAAGGCAGCTGTACTTACTAGAGATTATGAAACTGTAAATTCACAATAAACCAAGAGATTTGGTTGAGTGCTGTATCCATGACATGCTTATATAATGATTAAATGCACCACTGTGGCATTTCAGTTTTAAAAAATGTTGTTTTTATTAGTGGATCATGATGTTCTCTCTCTCTCTTGCTGCCTTAAATTATTCAACTGCTTTTTCAGATATGAGTTGTACTAGAACAGATTCTTCCAAAACCAGAAACGTGAAGCACCTTAAGTAGCATGTGAGGTGTCATTAAACCTTTATATTCCTGCTATGTTGTTATTCATCACAATATTTGTTTCCTTCTCGCAGCACTGTAAAGACTTCACCTACAAGTTTGCCGACAGCGTGAGACGACAGCGGTTCGGCGCCGTCACGCCAGGATACGATTTCATGCTCGCGCTCCGGTAATGACTCTCATGACTGAGCATCCGTCTGTGTCAATGAGTGTCGTGAAAAATCTTGGGAGAATATTGCTTGATGCATTTCCATTGAATTGCACGGACCTATTTGTGCCCCCCGCTCAGAATGAATTGTAGTAACGCTCTGACTTTTTTATCTGGCAGCATCACAATGTCAGGATTTCTTTTGTCCAATACCTGCAAAACTAATTACGTTACCATCACTAAACTGCAGCAGTACGTCTCTCCATAGTCCTCAGGCAGCATGAATCAGGCTAACATCATATCCCGCTTCAGCTTTGTGAAGTCTTGCAATCAGATTTTGAAATTCCCTTTAGAAATTTCTTTTCCACGTGGAGCCATGATGCAAACATGCAGCCCATAGGTCTAAACCAGGGGTGGGGAATCCTGGTCCTCGAGGGCCACTATCCAGCATGTTTTAGATGTTTCCCTCTTCCAACACACCTGATTCAAATGATCAGGATCGTTATCAGGCTTCTCCAGAGCTTGATGATGAGCTGATCATTTGAATCAGGTGTTGGAAGAGGACTCATGAGGTTCTACTGTTAGCGAGTCATTTTATTAGGGCTGTTCCGAATAGCAATTGCCGTTCTTCGAATATTTGGGTCCTATTAATGACGACTATTCGAATATTTGGCTCGAGCCAAATAGTAAACAATTATTTTTTTACTAACACGGCGAAGTGGAGCGTGACATTGGAGTTGGTAGGTCCGCGTACTAGAACCTCGCCGGCGTACTAGAGCCTTGGCGGTGCCCGGTGGCGCCCAATGGGGGTGCACACGACTATTCGAATATCAAAATTATTATCCGAATTCCGCCACAACGACCGAATATTTGGATATTTGAATATTTGTTCATATTCAATTATTTGTTATAATTGGGGCAGTGGTGGCGCAACAGGTTAAGCCCCTGACTACTGATCAGAAGGTTAGGAGATCGAACCCCCACTGCGGCCACTGTTGGGCCCTTGAGCAAGGCCCTTAACCCCTGACTGCTCCCCGGGCGTTGCACCGCGGCAGCCCACTGCTCCTGCTACTAATATGTATAGTATAGTATAGTATAGCTACTAATATGTGCAGATGGATAGCTCAGTGACTAACACCACAGACCTTGGCATGGGAGATTGGTGGTTCAAATCCCGGTCAGGGTGCAGGTATCCAGTGAGGACCCTTAGGCAAGGTCCTTAATGCTGCCCCGCCTACCTACCTATGTACGTCGCTTTGGATAAAAGCGTCTGTTAAATAGAACTGTAGACTGTAGAATGTATAGTAGGATGGGTCAAATGCAGAAGTTGAATTTCCCCAAGGGGATAAATAAAGGTTAAATTATCATTAATTATTTTTATTCGGGACCAGCCCTACATTTTATAACCATGTTCCTGCAATTCGGTTCATTGAGAATCGCAGATGTCCTCAGTTTAGTTGAGTGATCACAGTTTTTCCAACTTGTGTGTCCCACTTTACAGATGTATTCACTTTTGTTGCATTGCGCTTCTACCTTCGGGCCTGTACTTTCAACATAATCTTTGTTTTTGAGTAGTTTATGGATGCTTTGTACATGGATATTTAATGTGGATGCTGTGTGAACATGAAAAAGACGAAAGTTGTGTTTGTAAGAGAGACGGAAACAAAGAAAGAAAAGACGGAGAGGGAGACATACCTATGGTTAACTGCTGCTGATATGCAACCTGTATTTATTTTTATCTTCACGAGGACATTCTTAACAAGGCATTTGTATATGTCTGCTTAGTTTGGTGAATGTAGAGATTTTACACAAAGAAGCCCCATTTATTTGCAGTGTTTCCGAGCTACACCAATTAAATCAGACTGTGAGCTGACTACATTGCTACATCCTTCATTAGTATGCTTTGGTGATTCTGTATATATTCAACAGCTTGTGTAATAATTACATGTTGCTGTATAAAGCACTGTGTTTATTGCGCCCTGTGGGGATATTATTAATAAATCCCTGACAAATGAGCATCTGTGTGTGGAAACTCTCCAGGGAGGGGATAGAAGAGATTCTGCCCAGAGAGGCTCACAGCCTGGCCACTGACCGCCTCCACGTCTCAATAACACACTCCCAAAGTGGCAAGAACCACATCGTATCCCGGTTTACCTCCAGGGAGGAGCTCATAAAGGTACGCAGCCCCTCTCTCGACGCATAAAGCCGATGCTTTCAGTTTAAAACGCCGTCATAAACGTTTATGATTGTTTTACGTGCTTGTTTTCCTCCAGTCTATAGCTTACTGTTTGGTTTTTTTACTGCTTTGACCCTAAAATGACACAACAGTCGACATTTGTAAATGAATGTCTACATACTGTATGTCAGCAATGGCCACCATGTCCTTTAGGTGACATTTAAATACAGCTTTTTGCTCATGTTAGATGCAGACAATAAACTCCTGCTGATGTATCGTTGTTACCTGTGGATGATTAAATGAGTTTTTACTGACTAGCCTTCTTGTAACTTCTCCAGGCTCTACTAGCCAGCAGCTTTGTGCCAGTCTATGCTGGACTCAAACCAGTGGAGTACAAAGGACAGGTAATGGGTTTGTTCACTGAGCTTTGGAGATTCACCGACTCCTCAGTTTTCTATCCAGAGTATCTCGAATTTGAAGTTCACCATTTTACAAAATATAGTCCTCAAATAACTTATTTTCTCCACAACCAAAAGTTATTTAATTTACTGTCATAGTGGATTAAATGAATGAGAGTATTTTCACATTTTAGAAGATGGAATCATAGAATTTAGACTTTTTTTCTGAAAAATGACTGATTATTTGATTATTGAAACCATTAGTTGTAGCTCTAATGACTGATTCTTTTAGATATGGCTTCTCAAAATGGCCTCTTTCCAGAAGACATTTGGACACGTGAGAGTAGAAAAGCAGTTTTTAAATAATCCTGGTGAGTCCTGGTAGTGTGTTATTCACTGGCTGTTACACTGCTACAGCCTACAAGGGCTCTGTTATTAATGACACCTGCAATTTCCCTGCAAGCAAGTCAAAATATCTGCTCTGCAAAATACCAATTTAGAATCACTGTGTGGGAGGAAATGATATTAGTTAAGCTCATGTCCTCATCCACTTGTCCACTGACCTTTTATATGTTTAATGACAGGAACTCACTGCTCTGCTCGTGCACTGAATAGTCCCTAAAAGCAAACAGCGAAAGTTCCCAAAGTCTAAAAAGAGCAAGAACCTTTTCCTTCGGTCTTTACTCGTAGACCTCCCATGACCCGGAGGACTGCCAGCCTTTAAACGCTTTCTGTCTTTGTTTCATTAGAAATGGATTGATGGAGGGTTCACTGACAGTCTGCCGATTCTACCTGAGGGACGAACCGTCACGGTGTCTCCTTTCGCTGGACTGCAGGATGTGTGTCCCGTCCACAGGGGGCGCTTCAGGACTCAACTCAGACTGGCCAACATGAACATAATGGTGAGTACCGACTTTAAACTGGTCTGAATGGGGAAATCTGACATACTGAGGAGTTAACTTTTTAGCTTCTACTACTCATAATACCATGTTACGTGGTTTGCCAAAAAAAGAAACTGATAAACACCACATGTGCTACGCTGTACAAGAAAACGAACACTGTGCTCCATTTTTAATGGTAGCTTTGAGCAAGTGGAAAAATGTGATATATGGTGACGCATCACATCAGTGTTGCTTCAGCTGCTTTCCATCGATCAACACCATGATACAGGCTGCTCTGCTAACTGTTGAGCTATCTGGGACGCCGCTCATGATGGAAAACTGGAAAAGACAGAGTTATGTGCAAGGATAATGGCTGTCAACCTGAATGTTGTGGTGATGCACTGTACACTCTATCACCAAGCACCTGCATCCTGTGGTTTGAGCTTTGCTGAAGTGAAGTGGCTTCACTTGGCCTGAGGCAAAGTTCTGCAGCAGGTGAGATCTGAGTTTAAACCAGACTTTGGAAAACCCTTTTAAGAAGTCAAATTGGCCAGGTGGACATATTCAACACTTCTATCCTAGAAGTCGGTGACAAAACTGCTGAGTTTTGGAGAAGATAAAAGGAAGGAGTCACAGACTTGGTTCCACAGCCTACAGATTTATTCCTTCACAACCTGCCTGGATGCAGTAAAGAAGGTTCCTCTCACCTCACTGCACTGAACCAGCAAGTTATTCAGTTTGAACACTGATGCTTGGGACTGGGTGACCGATCCTGTTCCCATCTGCAACAGCTTCAAGCGCCCTTACAGGTCAGGCAGGAGAGTTTTGGCCCATTCTGATATTTCAGTAAAATTCAGTACCAGAAGTCTGAAAACATGACTTTTTTTCTACAACTAAAAGTAGTACGGCTGTCATAGGTTGGGATTTCTCCAGAATGGTGAAAAATGACTTAAAATTCACGTGGAGCATTTAATTTAAAGCATTTGGAATGAATAGTGGAAATGCTTCCAACTTATCCTAGCAGCTCAAAGATACAACAGTTTTACTTGTTTGCACAATATTGCTTTAAATAATGGCAATGTTTTGACTTGAAGGCTCAATCCAGAGTTGTTGTTTTTTTGAGTTGATAAAATACATTCATTTAAATAGTTTATTTTTTGCTGTGGTATTAAAATTAATGTTATCAGTACTGACTACCAAATGTCTGCTATTGTGATAGTCCAAGATTTGAACCTTGTATCTGTATTTCATCAATGACCATGTCTTTGGACTCTCTCGTGAACCCATTGAGACAGATACACGGTACTTAGGATACTTTGTTAGTTTGACTCTGCATGCAGAATTTGTTGATATCATGATGCACCATCTTGTTGTAGTCCCCAACAAATGTCCTGCTGTTAAAGCAATTCTCTATAAAAACTACTGTTTATGTGGTGGATCTTTGTAGCCTCGATGTGGGGAGATGGTTTGTGTGCACTTTAGATTCCAGCTGGCTGAGGAGCAGCTCCAGACCCACCTGTCTGTAATCTTGCATGATTAACCTGGAGCTCCAGCCCTCGTTCTTCTCCCCGCCTACCTTCCTGCCTGATTGGTCCACCCAGTTCCCTCCACCAATCAAACTGCAGCAATCACCACACCAGGCTTTAAATGTGCAGCCAAAGTCTCAGTCAGGGCTGCTGTGTTTCAGCGTGAGCAGCTCGCCTCTGTGCCTCTCGTGACTTTTATGCTTGTAGTTGACAGTAGTAGTTAACTAAAAAGGGTTACTTGTACTAAAGCACTTGCACAAGTTTGTTGATTACCTTTTGTTAGCCGGGGGTGTTGCTACCTTGTCTTTAAGTATGACTCAGGAGTTTAGTTGGTTTCTTTTGTTACCTTGCTTTAGCTAGTTTGCAACTCTGTTAGCCCTCGTTTGGTTTTATTTGGTTCTTTTGATTTAGCAACACCCACTTTTAGAGACTGATATCATTCAGAAGTCCAGACCAGTACATTGTCGTTTTTCATGAATGAAACGGAACAGGTCAGAACAGAACATCCAACAACATTTGTAGAGCACGTTATTAGTGTTTTCCCCGTCTACAGTGACAACAGCTTACCTACAAGTAGTGAGATGTGTATGAATGTTACAACACTGTTTGCTGTGCTAGTTGATAAAAAGACTTTCATGTCATTTTCCACATGCAAGCCTGGGTTTGATCTTGAATAGAGATGCCACAACTGTCTTGGAGTTGCTTGAATAAGTTTGAGGTGTTTCCTCTGTTCAAGTGCTTTGAGATAGAAATTGCATTCTGGCCTTTTGTCACCTGATGCTTGATCATTGAATTAAACACTCAGTATCTCCATAGGTGACTTTTAAGGTGTTTTTCCACCCATAAATCTCCACCTGCACTCTGGAGTAATCCCAATCTCCAGCGCTACTTCCTGTATCCTCAGTACCAGAGAAAACAAGTACAGTCCCGTTTTCAAAATATCCACAGCCCCAGATGTGAGTTTAGAATACTCCTGTGAAAGAATGGGCCAAAACTCTCCTGCTTTGCCAGTAAAAGCACTTTGAAGCTGATTCAGATGGGAAAAGGATCACTCATCCAGTCCCAAGCATCAGTGTTCAAACGGGAGAAGTTGCTGGCTCAGTGCAGCGAAGTGAGAGGAATCTTCTTCCTTCACTGGCTGCTCACATGAAGGAAACCTGTAAGCTGACGGAACCATGTCAGTGACTCCTTATTCCACTTTTTCTTTTTCATAACCGCAACAGTTTTGTCACCGACTCCCTGGATGGACGCGTCGCCTCCTTCGATAAATAAGTCGAGGCTGTGGAGTGAGTTGAATCTGTCCACCCGGCCAATTTTACCTGTCACTTCACGTCTGAAAAGGGGCTTTAGTGAAGTCTGGTTTGAACTCAGATCTCTCTGTGTAGCTCGAACACCTGCTGCAGAACCTTCCCTCAGGACAGTCGCTGCACTTCAGAGTGAAACAGCAGTGAGCGTCTGCCAAAAAATAAAAAATCACTGTGATCTTAACGGTAGTAAAAATGGAGTGAAGCTCTGACTCCATACATTTGGATGTGAAAGCTAGGTGATGGAGCACAATGTTCCATCATGAGCAGTTTTTCCAACATACACTATATTGCCAAAAGTATTGGGACACCCCTCAATTCAGGTGTTCCAATCACTTCCATGGCCACAGGTGTATGAAATCAAGCACCTAGGCATGCAGAATGCTTCTACAAACATTTGTGAAAGGAACTCTTAATACTTCAGCATACCAAGACATTTTCATGCTCCCAACTTTGTGGGAACAGTTTGGGGATGGCCCCTTCCTGTTCCAACATGACTGCACACCAGTGCACAAAGCAAGGTCAATAAAGACATGGATGAGTGAGTTTGGTGTGGAGGAACTAGACTGTCCTGCACAGAGTCCTGACCTCAACCTGATAGAACACCTTTGGGATGAATTAGAGCAGAGACTGAGAGCTTGGCCTTCTGGTCCAACATCAATGCCTGACCTCATGAATGCTCTTCTGGAAGATTGGTCAAAAATTCCCACTAACACACTCCTAAACCTTGTGGAAAGCCTTCATAGAAGAGATGAGGCTGTTATAGCTGCAAAGGGTGGGCCAACTCCATATTAAACCCTACGGATTAAGAATGGGATGTCAGTAAAGTTCATGTGCGTGTAAAGGCAGGTGGGCCAATACTTTTGGCAATATAGTGTATAAAAGCTGCATTAACTTCCCGTTTTCCAATTTTTTACTTCAATTTGGTACCAAACTATCTGTTCCTATATGTGCCTGTTGGTGAATGGTCAACGATCTCTGCTATAAACAGTAGCTTGAAGTTAGTGTTCACTTTCTATCCCCAGCTTTCTTAATGTAAATGTGTTTTCTCTGGTTCCCTCAGTTCTCCGTGGAGAACATCAAACGTCTGAACCAGGCTCTGTTCCCTCCGTCCGCCAGCACCATGCACTCTTTGTGTGAAGAAGGTTTCGCTGACGCTGTTAGATTCCTGAAGAAAGAGGCCTGGATGAGCTGACATCCCCTCATGGAAAGAACTGACACCATCATGAAGCAAAGTATCACTGCAAGAATGAATCTGATGTATTTGACTGTATTTATTTCCAGTGTGATTTTTAGATTTTTAAAATAAATAAAATTCCAAAAAATGAACCCATGGACCGATGTTATTGAGAAACTTCAAACACATTGATCGTCTGTGTGGACTGGCTGATCTGTAAATATCACCTGTGTTGGTAAAATCCTTAAGATGTCTTTTTTTTTTTTCTTTTTCCGGGATCAATGCCTGAGGGGATATTTATAAAGCCGAGTGTGAAAGATGGTGTGTGTCATTGTGAGCTTCGGTCAGATAAGTTTTATCACATACACATTCTGGGTCTTTTCCTCTATATGACAGCAGCTGAGCATGATGAAAGGCCCTCATGTGAACATGGACTCATCATCAATTTTCCAAGGAGGCATTTAATTTCCCCCAGCTGGAAGCAGTGAGAAAAAAAAAATATTGGATATCCATTACCCACTTCACAGGAAGTCCATGCAGCAGTCATGGATGTTGGGAGCTCCCTCAGGACCCCGAGGATGGAGCATCATCTTTGATGTGCCGTATGTTTCTGCTGGGCTCCTCCGCTGCCGGGTTGCCGTTTGATTTCCTCCAGCGTCTGGAGACGTGAGCAGGTTTTCCATCAGCTTTCAGCCAGTTGAACTGGGGTGTGAGAGCAGCTCCTCCCTCAGGAGCCATTCTGTGGAGACGTACAACCTGCTGC
Organism: Chromis chromis; assembly: GCA_900302755.1. Taxonomy (NCBI): domain Eukaryota; kingdom Metazoa; phylum Chordata; class Actinopteri; family Pomacentridae; genus Chromis; species Chromis chromis. The sequence continues at coordinate 10,924 of OMNN01084443.1, forward strand.
CTCACTGAGGAGAGCTTCACCTGGAGGGGTTTGGGAGATTTATCTGGCTGTGCTAGAGCAAAAAGTCAGATAACACTCAGTTAGGCTCGAAATTATTCATACTAAATGCCAGATTGTGGTTTATAGTGATTTTTTTATTTGATCAACGGGTTTCTTTTGATTGGAAATGGCATAAACAAGAGACAAAAGAGTGTGGCATTGCGGTAAAGGTATTAGTAATACATTTAAACCTATATGTGTTTGTTTTTTACTGGTGTGATTCACGAGACACTTTCAACAACCTCCGAGCAGCAATATATGCTGAAAAAGGATCGTGCAATAAGGCAGGCCTGCTTGGTTCTTTCAGTGAATAGTTGTAAAGATCTACAAAGAATATGTTGACGAGATTTGCTGTAAAACATGGATGTTCTTGTGTGTTCACCTACTAATTGTGGACATTTTTTTTTTCATAAAGCATGGCAGATTGTCTGTAGTGAGCCAACGAGGGTGGATAAAAACTGATATCCTATTCCCGTTTGTAGTGATGACGAAGGACCAGGTGAAAATCAAACATCAAGACACTGACGACAAAGTAGCTGCCAGCCTTTTTTCTGTTTTAAATAGATCTCTGGAAGTATGCAATGATAGAAGTAGTTGTGTTCCAAGACCGACTGTTTGTTTGAGATTTCTGTTGACCAAGTACATAGGACGATATCGGTTTTAATAAAGTTCTGCAAGAGCCACATACCGCTAGCAATCTGTCTGTAGTTATGAGTCCAGTGAGGCGTGTGGCAATTTCAAAGGATATAAATCATTTTGGACATGGCATTTTTAGTCAAAATGTAAAAATATTCATAGAAATAGTTCAAATCTATCACTCTAATAGTCATTTTCAGCCAGAAGACACCCACTGGTAAAAAGAAAAAAAAAATGGCATCGTATGAGTGATTTTGGGCTTATATGAACAGCAGGAAGTGGTGTTGGATGCAGTGTCTAATACTTTAATTAACTTTTAATTTAAATGCTTTTTGCAGTTTGTGAAATACAAAGTGGCAGATGGAAGGTCCTGTCCGGTGATTGTGGTTTGATGAATGGGCCCTGCTGTCTGTAGGAGGCTTGGAGCATCTTAAACAACAAAAACGTTTTTTTTATCATGAAAACAGATATATTTTGTTAAGTGATGTTTTTTTTTTCATAAAAGGAGTGATGTAAATTAGAAAATAAAACATAAAAATTTCAACATTTTTGGCTGATGGGACATTTTAAGGTTCCATATCTGCTCTGATTTATGGTGCCTATGTTGTCTGTCACACTTAAACACAGCAGATCTGATGACAGAAAATAAAAATGTGTGTATATGCTGTTTACCGGACATTAAACTTTGTTTTCATACGGAACAATTCCCAAAAAAACAACATTTATTTGAATGTATTCCAGATACAGTATGGATAAAAACAAAACAGTGTAATGTTATGGGGCTGCAAGTGTGCAGGAAGTGTTGTTTTGCTGTCGAAACTTAGGTATGGAATCAGTCAAATGATGTTGTGTTCAAGAAAATACATATTCAAAAAGAAATACTGAAATCAAAAATGTCTTCAGTATGTAAACCAAGAGGAACACACAGACACACAGATGTATCTACCAGTGTCTCCCCACTGGTATTATGTAAGCCCACCTGCAGGTTCTGGTAATGAGGCTCAATTAAGGCTTCCCTTAAATTACAGTTTACGCCCAGGGCGAAGATTCCCCCCGCTCGTGTTTTTTTCTACATTATGTTCCAGCTTGTCGTGTTGGAAAATTCACTCTCCGTAATGAAACACTGACGGGGCCTGCTGTCTGGACACAGGCCAGCTAAAGCAGCTCATTTGTTAGTGTAATTATTCAGCTGTTGACTTCAGTGTATGCGAATGAAAAACTGTAGACTCCCACAAATGTGTTACGACTGCGATAAGCAGGTTTTGAGATCCAGCGAAAAGCAGAGAATGTCGGTTCATGGAAGCGAGCATTTGTCCATCCGTGAGCTGCACTGTTCCCCAGTCCTAAATGAAAGCAGCGTGAAGTGATTCCACAACAGTCCACAGAGGATGGACTGAACAAAACCCTCTCAGGTCTGGTTTGTATGCAAGTCACAGATGTTGATATGTTGCGCTTGCGTCCACATCTTAACTCATTTTGGGAAATATGATTGTGGCTTGTAACCATATTAGATTTCTTTGCTGCTGGGAGACCCGTCCAGCAGGTACGATGGCTGCTTTTACTCAAGCTAATGCACAAAAAGCTCAACAAGCTCCCTGACTGCAAAAAAAGAAACATTTGTTTCCTCTGGGCTCAGTGAGAAAAATTAGGTTTATTCTACAGCAAAAGCACAAATTTCACAATAACCCTAAGTGACTTCTGTTGACGTTTCATGCCTCATCCAAGAGGGTTCCACAGTTCTAACTGGTAGGGTGTCCTACGTATTTATTCTTTCCGTTAACAATCCAGTACTTACATCACCTGGAACTGCCAGATGAGGGATGACTCAAGGTATTAATGGTGATGAAACTGTATCTCGAGGGACCTCAAGACTGTGTTATAAGTACCTGATAAGTGGTGTCTTCTGCTTTGAGACTGTTGCAATCCACCGCAGTGAGGAGTGCACAGACTTACAGTATATGTAGGGGGGCAAACAATTCAAAAGTGCATGGACCAACACAGGACAAGACCCAACAGTCCACCTGCATCTAAAGAATTGGGACACTTGGTAGATGTCAGAGCATCAGTTTCAGAATTAAGTTACTTTTTTTGTCGTTTACTTTCAGTTTTCTCTTGCTTTCTGGTTAAAATCACGGTTTGTTAGACGCTTTAACATCTTCAGCCTTAACCAACCAAGCTTAGGCACCAAAATCACTTGGTAGAGGTTAAGAAAAATGTCATGGTTTGGGTTAAAATACGACCCTTTTATGATACATATGATTGGTTGGCTGAAAGGGAGTGACAGTGAAGCAGTAAAATAAACGGCAAGGAGATGTCGATTAGGAACATATTTCCCCTGACCAGACATACTGATGATGATCCCATTATTCTCATCAACCACTTTGATTTTATCACAACCTCTGATGTGACTCAAACTATACCTGTGGTTTTAAACAAACCAACTACTACCCAATGTGGTTGCATCACTGTCCAATTACACTTCAAGGACATAGAGCAGTAAGTGAACACATCACAGTTCACATACCCTGAGTCAGACTGTCTTCGCTGTCATGTTCAGTTCAGCACAAAACCAAGATATAAGATAAGTTAGTTTGTAACTCAGCAGACTGAATTCTCAGATTCTGATTCTGGGTTCTGACAAACTTTTAACAAGAAGGTAACTTCTTCTGAATCGCGGCTGAGCTGAAGCAACAATGTTGATTCAGTGCTGTCGAGTCAGAGAAAATGAGTTGAGAAAAATGTGTCTGTACATGTACTGAGCTCCTAATCCCAGTACCACATCCCCAAACCCAAAAACCTACAACAAAATAGAGAAAACCTGACAATCAAATCGCAACATAAGTCATCTTAGGACACCTGACATAGTAAGGCAAAGACCTGAAGCTTCCCTTTGAGCAGCTCTGTGGGAAGAAAAAGCGGCAGAATCAGGCCGAGGGAGGGTTGACCATCTGCCTCGACCAGTTGGGGGTGAGGTTAAAGGGGAGAGAGAAAACAACACATAAGTGAACAATAAACACTGGGGGGGTTGGTGAGGCCAGTAACTGCAGATGAAAAATGTGTAGCTCCAAAGCCAGAGAGGCCTGCAGAGACGACAAAACAACAAACTTCAGGAGAGAGAAGACACAAAGGTAATGGCATGCACTGGTGGCATATAGATGTGAAAGAGAGGTGCTCAATGCATCATGGGAAGTACAGTTTTAAGCTTAATATTTCAGGATGTCTGCCTCCAAACTAGAAATTCCTCACATTCACTAGCAGTACAGTGACAATAAAGGATTTCAGCATCCTTTCATTTACCGAAGTTGGAAAAAGACTGGTGTCCCCATTTGTCACTTATTTCAGTTTATGATGAGGGGGATTTATAGAGGCATCCCAAACAGAGGGGACAGTGTATTTTCCACAATGAAGAGAAAACACTGCAATGTGATTTATAGCTGCCATTCTTCCTCAGCACACTCTGAACACTGGGGTCAGACAGGGACATAAGTCTGATGTCTGCAGCATCACACCAACTGTCATTAGTGACAACCACACAGACGTTTCAAAGGAGTGCACAAGATCTACAGAAAATCACACGTTGGGCTTTAAAAGACATAATAAAGATGTGGGTTAACAGCTGTTTCTGAATCTAAACATGTGTCCATGGATGCACCTTCAGAAAACATTTAAGTTCTGTTTTTTCATCTTAAAATGTATTTATAGGCTGAGCATGTTATACAGGTCTTCATGGAATTTTAAGTTGCACTCCAGTGTTTTACTATTGCACTATAGTTTGGGAACACACAAGAATACGATTGGAAAAAGGTGCTTAAAATCAAATCATCTGAGATATCCTCACTTTTAATTGTGAAGCGCTAAACTCACATCTTCAACAGTGTAACTCAAAGTATCAGTCTGTCATTCACATCATGGTAATTTCTCAATCTTCACGCCCAGCAACACTCAAAATACACAAGAACAGGTCCTGTCTAAGTATAAAACACCTAAACACAACCCTTGACACCTTGAGTCATCCGTATATAGTTTCGCAAGCATTTTTGAATTTGGAGGTGAGAATAAATACCTAAACTGTTAGTTAGAACTTAGGAAACCTCTTGGATGAGAAGTGAAACGTCTTCAATAACCAAGAAGGGAAGTCCGGTTGCCTTCTACTGAAACACTTGATGCTTTCTGCTTCGGAAATGCTCAATCTGACGAATGAAGCTGTTATTTTCCTCGATGTTTGGTGGCCTTAGGTGCCTTCTGAATGGTCCTATCTGCTTCTCCTTTGTCCAGAATAGGCTTCTTTTTACTATAGACACAAACTAAAATACCTGTATTTAACTTTTGTGGCTAACATGTAAGCACATTGTTCACACTCCGGTCCGGTTTCCACCATCTCCAGAGAAAAATCTCTTCAGCTGCTAAATGTTGCACCGTGTTCACCGGCTTGTCTCTAACTGTGTCTGCCTGCTGTCTGAGCTTCTGTCTTTGTCTGGAGCAGCTGGAAACGAGGCTGATGGAAGCAGAGTCTGAGTGTTGACACGGGCTCATCACCATGAGCAACACTTGAGTCATTCTTCTTCACTTTTAATGTAAAAACTATTGATCAGCGCAGCTTTAAATTAAATGAAACCTGCAGTGGAGCAGTCGGCTACTTGTCAAAGACCCTTCTGACATTATTTGGTTTTGTCCAATATCATAATGAACCAATGCTCTAAACAGGAAAGGAAATAACTGCCCTGCTACTTCAGAGGCCAGACAAACTTCGACAAGTGTTGAGGAGATAAGTCTGACCTTGTGAGATGAACAAACCATCGGCTGAGTCAAATGAATCATCTATAATAAATGTAGGAGTCTTGGTATGTGTCTCTGGCTTTAATTTTCTCAACAACCCACCATCTGATCTACTCCACACTTGGCGGGTGTGTCGCTGCGGACCTGAACCGGCACTGCACTAGTACAGCAAACTGTTGTAACACAACCCAAATGCAATACAAAGATAGTATACACTTCATAGTGCAGGGCCTTTAACGAAATGACAATTGACGTAAAGACTGATGTAAAGACTTTAACATGCTTTTTGGGAAGTCTGAAAAGACGACCAAACCAACATTCGTCTCCACGTTTAAATTTCTTGCCTTGGGATGATTCCAATAGCTGGTTCCATTTTCAATCGCACTCTATGTTGAAAAAATATATTGTTAAGCTCTGAATCCCTTATCGGGCCTTTCATTCATGCTCTCTCTGTGTATTACCCTCTTTTGTGCATTTCTGATACCTTGAGACTCTACCCCGTTCTCATTTCTCAATTTGTACATCATTCGACTCCCCTGCGAGTGGGGGAGGCAAGGAAGAGACACGAGGAGAGAGGTGCTGGGCCAACGGGTGTTTGAAGAAATGGAACACCCTTGCATACACCATAAATATATACTGTAAGTGCTTCTGCTCATCTGATAGAGATCATAAAATACAGTAGCAGGCTGTAACAAAACACTGGACGAATGATGACACATTCCATATTTGTCAGTCCAGCTCCCGACATGGTTTGTATATCCGGTCTTATACATCACGTATGCCAGAGAGACTTCCGCAAAAGATACATGGAGGATACGTGGCTTCTCCTGCTCTGTCCTCGAGACGCATTTTAGGAATTGAGACATCCTTCAAGATGGCACGCCGAGATCGATTCCCGGGTCACAGGCAGGAGGACGGAGTCTCAAAGTAGAGAAATGAGATCAGCCTTCTGTGACTTATGGCGGTTTGCCTCCAGGTAACTTTAAATTCACGGCAAAACATCCGCAATTAATATAACTGTTGTTCACCGAATGATACATTTAAATGACTTTTTTTTTTCTGCAGCTACAGCAAAGACTCTACTGTTTTCTATGCAGCAAAATTTAAAATGAGTCGGTACAGGATAAATAAAAATCTCAGAGGGGTGATCAAATATGTTGTGAAGGCAACTGTTCACCACAAGAAAATGGAAATATGTGTTTTATTATACAAAACAGTTGTGTACACTGAATCTGCTTTTGTTGCTGTAAATGACAGGTGGAATAATGTTCTGATTTGTAGGATTCGTGTTGAGGCGCCTGTGTGAATCTCTCAGGGAGTCGTGCAAGTAGTACCGAGGTCACGGATGAGATTAGTTTAGTGTCACTATTAAGTATAATTATCTTGTGCTGCAGGCCGACAGCAGCCTATTGATCCTGCTGGCACTGACAGAGCTGAGTGAGTGTGGAGCAGCAGGGCTGCAGCCACGGCCTCCATATCAGCTTCCCCGCAGTTAACTGGCTCTCCACAGGCTTCACCGACCTCTGATGCGTCTCCACGGCCTCCTTCATCACAGCCAGGACGGAGTGAAAGGCCGGCTCGGTGTCGGGAGTCAGCGGTGTGGTCTCTGATGGGTCCGTGGAGAGATCGAAGAGCAGCGGAGGATCGTGGTAGGTCACGTACTGCGGTGAGCAGAAGCAGACGTGTGTGTGGAAACAGGCTGCCTGGTCCTCTGGGTAGAAGTTTGGAGTGAAGTAAAAGGCTTTCCACACGGAGCTACCTGAAGAAATATAAATAAAAATGCTGAATGTTACATTTCTTGCCTTGAGACAGTCGGTTTGTTTCATGGTCAGTTTGTCATGTAGATGAGCTTCAGTACATCTTGTGGCTACTGGGAGAAGGAAAACTACAGTCTGGAGTTATGCTTTGTGAAATACAGTTGTTAGGAGAATACTAGACACTCGTATTCCGTCGAGCAAAACTGTAAACAGTCCACACGTACATCGAGAGGGGTGAAGGACCTTTATATGTTAAACTGTATAATCAGTTGTTTAACTAGAACAAACAAAACAAAAGAGGGCGTCTACACCACTTACCAGGTACTTATAATGCAGTATTGAAACCTCTCCCCAGAAAGTTTCACAACCCTCTATGGCATGGTGTTGCCCTCAGGCAACAAACCACTATTTTGGCCCACACACAGCCCCTTTAAATTTTTTTTAACTAAAACATCACATTAAACGTCTGATAATAAGTCTGTAATCAATGAAATATGAGGTGGGTGTGGTTTTGACCTTTGGTCCAGGGGAGGGGCAGTCCTTTTTGGAACCTAGCCAGCTTGGACACACTGCTAGCAGAAAGTAAGATAAATTTCACTTTTTAACATGTTTAAATTTAAATAACTTCGTACAAAAAATATCTGTGATATGTATGAACATGTAAAGAAGCATATTTGATT
>OMNN01084444.1:0-12865 GCA_900302755.1 Chromis chromis
CGCTTCGCTGCCCGCTGCCGTGCTTTGCCGGTTGCTGCAGAGCGTGCTGCCGAGGCTGTAATGTGCCGCCGAGCGTAGCCCAGGCTCTGATACACCGCTGATGTTCGCGGACCTACCAAGTCCGCTCAACTCAACACCCCCCCTTTCTAGGGAACAGCCCTAGAAAACTTATTAGTACTTGGATTTCATATGTTTCAGAGTAGAAAACAGTAAGAACGTGTGAGGGAGGGAGTACTGCAATAAAACTGAGTTAAGTACAGCAACAGAGTATGCGTTATGACATCAAATGAGCTGCAAATGTTTATTTATGCTATACATCTATAAATGTATATGACTGTGGATGCTGAAGGTTTGACAATTGATGATGAAGCTGAGCTATATTTGCAGTACTGTAATACAGAACTTGTATTTTTGTTGTTTTCCAAAAAGACATGTGTAGTCGTCTGTAAGTGTTACCAGCTGTTTGCTGTTTGTCTTTCCAGGTTAGCAGAGGAGATGAACATGCCCTCTCTTCCAGAGATGATGTTTGGGGACAATGTCCTGCGCATCCAGCACACAGAAGGCTACGGCATTGAATTCAATGCTATTGATGCCCTTAAGAGAGTCAACAACATGGAGGACGCTGTTAAGGTGGCCTGTGCTCAAGAATGGCAGGAGAGCAGGCAAGATGATCATTACGATGTGTCCACCGCACTGGAGCGTTGTTGTGTTACCTTTTGTCAAAATTTTAAAGTGTGTGTGTGTGTGTCTGTGTGTGTCTGTGTGTGTCTGTGTGTCTGTGTGTGTCTGTCTGTGTCTGTCTGTGTCTGTGTGTGTCTGTGTCTGTCTGTGTGTCTGTCTGTGTGTCTGTGTGTGTCTTTCCAGAGCTGATACTGAGCACTCCAAAGAGGTGTTGAGACCTTATGACTGGACATACACCACAGACTACAGAGGCACCTTGATAGGAGACAGTATGCAGATAAAGGTGGATCATTTTCGGTGATGGGAAGACACTATCAACACCTTTTCTAAGTGTACTGTCATAAGAAGAGGGATATTGTATCCTGTGTTTCATTTCTGCCTGTTGTTCATGTGAAGGTGACTGAGACAGCAGAACGTATTAACATGGAGAAGTTGAAGGCTCGGGAACACATCATGTTCTTTGATGAAGTACTGCTGTTTGAAGATGAGCTGCATGACCATGGAGTCTCGATGATCAGCGTCAAAATTGTGAGTGCGCTCTTCCTGTCGAACAGGTAGTGTTGTTCCAAATGAAGACCAGATTTATAACTGAAGAGGAATATTTTTTTTGGCCACAGTATCTAATTTATTGAAGCAACTAATTATTTTACAAACACTATTTGTTAAGGGAAGTTTCCGCAAAAGCCCAGGGATCTAGCAGGAACCATGTTCACACAGTTACACATAGTTATACTTTGAAGCTTTCCATAATGCAGTCAATACCTCTATTGCATTCTGGGAGTGGGCGAGAGCTCGGCAGGCAAAATTCAGTGTTGGGATCTGTTTAAGTTCACAAGGCTCAGAGAAAAAGAAATGATAATTTAGTGATCCTAACTGATTCAAAAACTTGCTACTTGCTACATGCAACATACACATTGTATGATGACATAATATTGCATTCAGACAGTCCGTTTTCAAAAGTTCTGAGAGAGTAATGTGCTGTACTTTTTGATTATACAGAGGGTGATGCCCACCAGTTTCTTCTTGTTGCTTCGTTTCTTCCTGCGAGTGGATGGAGTGCTGATTAGAATAAATGACACTCGGCTGTATTATGAGGCAAGTTGGTTTCCATCAGTAATACAATTTAAATGTGGTGAAGGTTAATCCCCATGTTATGAGGGTTACTTTAGTAATGTATTTCACAACTAATTACTGAATACTAGGGATGCTCCGATCAGGTTTTATGATGCCGATCACCGATACCGATCAGCCAAAGTGCCGGTCACCGATACCGATCACCGATACCGATCACATGGATTGGCTGTAAAAGTTTTTGATTTAGTTATGATGAATGCTACTAGCTACATAATTTGGAAAAAAGGAAGCTTAAAATCACCTTAATTCTGACAAAACCATGTTGTTACCCTGTTGTTACAACTGAAAAACACTTAAATGTACCTGCTATCAGTAACACAATTTTAACAGATTGAAAACATTAAGGCTCTCAACAGGATAAATAGTGCAGAACATCAAATCAATGAAAGCCAATATATCTCACAATACTGCTTAAATCAAATAATGTCAAGTAACAAAGGATGCATTCAAAGTTAAGTGCAGGTTGCATTCAAAGGAGCTATCATAAGTTACTAAATCAAAATACCTGAGAGCATGGCTTAGCAAACTCTTTATGGGTGGCTCTGAGAGGTAGATAATCATCTTTTATGATGCTGCACTGGCCGCGCTTCGCAGTGCGTCGCGGCTCGACGTCAGTTACACACACACAAAGCAAACTAGTGAAGAGCCGCATGGGAGCCGAAAGAGCCGGCTAAGTGAGCCGGTTGTAAGAACTGGCCACAAAGAGCCAGAATTCTCATCACTAGTTTGCTGTTGGTGTTCGCTGCCGCACACCTGCGCAGTGTGTAGGAAAGTGTAGGGGGACACTACACTGCACACAGAGCCTCTACAGGCTGCAAAGTATGAGCTACTACAGGTGATCGGTTTTTGTGATCGGCAATTGAAAGGCAGTAATCGGCGATCGCCGATCACATACTTTTCCACGGAGATCGGCCGATAATTATCGGTGACTGATCAATCGGAGCACCACTATTGAATACATGTCCTTAAATCTAATTTGTAACATATTTTGTTAGATTACTCAAAGATAATTTTCAGTACTTTGATTTACCTTAACATTGTCTCACACTATTCTTGCATGTAATAGTGTCAATATATATAGTGTTTACAAAGGCCTGGACCATAGTTTATTGTCTAATTTTATGATAGTTTATGGTACTGGTGATGGACACTTCATCAGTAGCAATAAAAAAAGTGTGATAAAGTTCTTGATAGTCCAACTTAAATGCAATACATTTAAACCGCCATGAAAATCGTAACGGACACACAAAGAGTGCTCCCTCTGTGGCTCATAAATCGGTCATACCTTGATAATAGAGCCCCTTCAACCTCCGTAGATCTCCTGAGTTGCACTAGTCCATTGCTGCCTGGGCCTCTCCTCACCCTCATCTGTGCCAGCAGACCTCCCGTGGTGGAGTGCAATGCGTAAAAACACCCCTGACCCCCCCACCCACCTCAGAGCACTCTCTGTGGCATGCTTGGAGAGCTGACACACTTTTAATGTCAGGATGTGCACAGAAGCTGGTGCCTGGTGCCTGTCCAGTGACACCTGGTCCAGGCTAGCCACTTAAAACCTCAACCTTCCTGCAGTGCAGCAGCTTTGCCCTGATTGTCCATTGTGTGCCTTGCTTTCATTTTTTATTTGTATGAAGGTGAGATCATTCCTTCATTTTTTATATATTTTTATGTGTAATTTTATGTTTTTTATTGTTGTGTTGAAATTAAAATTATTACCTGTGTGCAGCTTAATAAATAGGCAAAGTAGTTACATTCAAAGCAAACCCCTTTTCTCCAGCATTTATTAAAAATAGGTAATTTAATAAATTATCTGTGATAGACTTCTCAGCTATATTACACTGCCCTATGTTTGCACAGTACTGCTGCCTGAAGTAGACTAAACCCAGAATCATAATTTTCTATTTTGGAATCATTAAGACCCATGTGTCTTTGTCACAACAAACAGTTGTGCATTTTGGTCCCTTCATATATTTGATTTAGGTCTTCTGGAAATATGAAAAAATCTGCTGGGTCAAAAGTTAACATACAACAATGCTAATATTTGGTTAAATGTCCCTTGGCCATTTTCACCTCAACTAAGTGCTATTGGTAGCCATTTTATTGGTAGCGCTATAGGTGTGTGTTTGGTGTCATTATCTTGCTGGAACACCCAATCCAAGACTCAATTTTCTGGCTGGATAATTTTAGATTTTCCTGAAGAATATGGAGGTAATCTTCCTTCTTCATTATTCCATTTAATTTGTGTAAAGCACTAGTTCCACTGTCAGAAAAACAGCCCCAAAGCATAATACTATCACCACCATGCTTGAGGATAGGTTTGGTGTTCTTGGCGTTAAATGCCTCATCTTCTCTCATCCAAACATATTTCTGGTCATTTTGGCCAAATAGCTCAATTTTTGTTTCATCTTACCACAGAACTTTCCTCCAGAATACCTTTTTTTTGTCCATGTGATCAGCAGCAAACTTCAGTCAAACCTTAAGGTTTTGCTTCTAGAGGAAGAACTTCCTTCTTGCACGGGAGCTTCTCAGCCCATGGTGATGTAAAGCACAATTGACTGTGGACACTGACGCAGCCTCTATCATTGCAGACCTGCTTTTTGGTGATTCTTGGTTGACTCTTGAACATCCTGATAAATTGTTTACCAGCAGCAGGTGACAGCTTGTGTCCTTTTCTTAATTATGACACGATTTTGCCATGCACTTTATACCCACTAACAACCATTTACACAGTTTATTTTCGGATCTGTAGCTGCTTCAACATGGCTCCAAGTGACTTTCCTAACTTGTTGAAGTCAATGATTTGCTTGTTCAGATCTGTGCTGAGCACCTTAGACTTTCCCACTGTAATGTTGGTGGCTGAGTCTAATGAGTGTATCACTCACAAGAGATTAAGAGACCATGCCACTAAGATTGATTCACAAAACATTTTACATTACCAAAACTAATCATTCAAGTTTCTGTATGTATAATTTTGATCCAGCAGATTTTGTCATATATTCAGAAGACCTATTATGAAACTATGAAAGAACCAAAATGCATGATTGTTTTTGTGACAAAGACACATGTTTAATGATTTCATCATAGAAAATTAAAAGTCATAGGAGCCATTGGAAATGAAAGACTGCAATGCCTCAGGTGGTAGAGCGGGTTGACAACTAATCATAAGGCAGGTGGTTTGATCCCTAGCCCCTCCATCTGCCGAAGTATCCTTGGATACTGAACCCCAAATTGCATGGAAGCTCTGTCACCATTGGTGTATGTGTGCAAGTGGGTAAATAAGAAACACATTGTAAAGCATTTTGTAGAACCTAGCAAAGGTTAAAAGGCGCTGTATAACTGTGGACCATTTACTATGATATACATGGTCTTCACAAGTGTATGTTAACTTATGTTCACAACTGCATCTTAACACTTGCTGTAGACATGCAAGCTATATGTAAACAAAAGCAGTGTGATGTTTTTTTCTGGCAAAAAGGATAAAGAACCATTTTTTCTTTGACCTTTCATATTCCACAGCATAAAGCTGGAATGAAAATCAGTAAACAAAGATGAGCACACAATGTAGTTGGGTAGTAATTTGGCTAAATAGATAGGTCACTAGGTAGGTAGTTTCACCAGCAAGTGTTCAATTGTAGCCCACAAAAAAAGTTGCCTCATGGCATTTCCTTGAATTTCCAGGACAAACGTTCAGCAAAGGTGCCAACAAAACAATAGTGCTCAAAGCTGATGCTTGTTTTGAGGATGGCTGTATGAGGAGATTCACCATTATCCAGCTTTGTTATTCATCGTTAACAGAGTTGTGATTTAAGTAGTTACTGTTGGACCTTGTAGGTGTGTTGATTTTGTGTCATGTCCATCCACTGTACTTCGGATGGGAAGGCAACAAGCTCCAACAGCAGGCCATTCCATAGCGCTTGGCTTAGCTTGCCTTTCAAAAGTATCCACAGGAGTGTCAATGTGGCAATACAACCGTCTTCGTAGCACCCTATATACCTTATGGCATGTATATTGATGAATTGAAATGTGTCCAGGTCCACTATTTAAAATTCAGTGGTCAGCATACAGGGATTCGCAGAAACCATGAATCAGCCTTGACTCCTTAACACTGGTAAATCCACACTGACTGTGGTAAAGGCCCTAACGAGTAATGAAAGATGATGCTGCTTTTGATTCCAGGCTGGAAAGGATTACATGCTTCGAGAATTCAGCACAAGGGAAAGCAAAATAGCAGAACTGAAGGTGAGCTATGACACATCACATAACAAGCCACTAGCCACAGGTACAGAGCAGCAGTCTGCAGAGTAATGACAGTTCCCAACTTTTTTATTCACTACTGGGCTCCTGACGTACGTTAAGCGCTTACAAAACTGCACTGTTATGCTTATGTCCACTGGGGAAGAAAATGAAGTGTTTGCTTTTAGATATTTTTTGGTCTTCTGTTTTAGAAACTGTCTTAGTAAAGCATTTCATTGTAATTGAAAGGACAAATCAGAAACTGTGGCTGCACATCAATCCCTTCTACTATTTACTAGCCACGATAGTGTAGTTAGTATTGTTTTCACTTTGTGAGTCTGTGTCGTTGTATGCGTGTGCACGTGTGTCATCATGGCAAAATGTGGTACAGAAGAAGAATACTGTAGCAGGAAATGCCACAAAGGTATTTTTGAGTATTTTAGCAGATGGCATACACTGGTCAGCCACAACATTAGATTGAAGATTCTTTGTCATGCATTCTGTAACAATGTACATCATCACCAGTGATGAAATTATTCTCACTTAGTGCCAGCTCAACTTCATGGTGCATTATTTAGGATAAAATAAAAGTAAAATAGATTTACAACATAAAAATAAAAAATAGAATATGGAATAGCAACAATTAAAATAAAATAGAAATAGAATATAAATGAATACACAAGAGTAAGGAGTGCAAGAAGACCTTCACATTTTTTTTAAAGTGTTATGAGCTAGTGAGTGTAACTGAATGAGAGAGTGTAAATGTTTGTGTGAGTGTTACTGTATGTGTGAGTGGGTGTGAACGTTTGTGTGAGTGTAAGAGTGAGTGTATGAGTGTGTGTGTGGCAGATCCAATTGTTCAGCAGTCTCATGGCTTGAGGGTAAAAGCTGTCCTTGAACCTGCTGGTTCTAGTCCGGATGCTCCTGAACCGCCTGCCAGACGGCAGGAGCATGAATAGTCTATGGCTGGGGTGGCTGGGGTCAGAGAGGATCCTCTTGGCCTTCCTGCTGCAGTGCTGGCTGTAGATATCCAGGAGGGCTGGCAGCTCTGCTCTGGTGATACGCTGGGCAGATTTAACTACCTTTTGCAGTGTTTTGCGCTCCAGGGCAGTGCAGCTGCCATATCAGGCCGTGATGTTGCCAGCCAGGATACTCTCTATGGTGCATCTGTAGAAGTTTTACAGAATCCTGGTGTTCATGCCAAACCTCCTCAGACGCCGCAGGAAGAAGAGGCGCTGTCTCGCTGACCTTAAGACCAGGTCAGTGTGACGAGTCCAGCTGAGGTCCTCGCTGATGGTGATCCCCAGGAACCTGAAGCTGCTGACTCTCTCCACTGCTGCTCCCTCGATGTGGATGGGGGCGTGTCCTTCTCCCTGAAGCCTCCTGTAGTCCACGATCATCTCCTTGGTTTTGCTAACGTTGAGCAGGAGGTTGTTGTCAGTGCACTATGACGTCAGTGCGCTCACCTCCTGTCTGTAGGCTGTCTCATCACCACCTGTGATGCAGCCAATGACGGTGGTATCGTCAGCAAATTTTCTGATTGTATTGGAGATGTGCGTGGACATACAGTCATGGGTGTAAAGGAAGAAAAGCAGAGGGCTCAGGACACACCCCTGGGGGCCGCCAGTGCTCAGAGTCAGTGTGGAGGAGGAGGACTTGCCAATCTGCACCGTCTGTGGTCTGTTTGTCAGGAAGTCCAGGATCCAGCTGCACAGGGAGGAGCTGATGTTCAGGGCCCTGAGCTTCATGACGAGTTTAGATGGGACGATGCAATTAAAGGCAGAGCTGAAGTCGATGAACAGAATTCGCACATATGCGTTCCTCTGGTCCAGGTGAGAGAGCGCAGTGTGGAGTTCCAATGCTGTTGCATCATCTGTATCATTTGTAGTCACCTAGTACTGAGGTGAAGTATTGTAAATACAGTAGGTACTCCGTTAAGAATATATCTGGTGATATTGTCAACTAATCCCACTAAAATCCCACTAGAATTGACCTTAATTAGCATTGCCTTTGTAGCCAAAGATTAATATAGCTTAATATTCTGTGCCAGTGATGTCTAAATCTACTGACATATCTGTGAGCCTTACTGTTGCTGTGTGTGGGTCCTTCATTATGCTTGGGAACTGTAGTTAACGTTAAGTTGGTGAAACATACACCCTCCATAATAGTGCATCAGATCCACAGATAAATATAGACCCCAATTTACTTCTGTCTGAGTAAAATTTGCAGTACCCTGTTGTTTTAGGAAATTGCTGTGGCAAAAAATGAAAGTATGCTATATTTGTGACCATTTTTAAAGTTTGCATCTTTCTGTGCATGAGAATGTGTCTGCGTGCCACCAGAAGGCAAGTTGTTATGTAGATGTAGCCTCAAGGCCAGACTCTGAAATAGAGGAAGCTACCGGTACTTATTAGCTTAGAGCAATGGTTTGTGAACAGTTTCCAAACAGGAGTCGACTAGAAAAGCACCTGGAGAGCACCGAGACCTCCGCTTAGCAGCTCATTTCCACCCATATTGTGATTTACAATTACAATTTACAATTTCATTTAGCAGATGCTTTTATCCAAAGCGACGTACATCTGAGGCAATTTGGGGTTCAGTGTCTTGCCCAGTATCTGTGCTTCTGTAATAGCTTTTTGTAATAGCTGTACACAGAAGTCAGGGACTGGACACAAAGTCACAGACAGTGATGTCCTCCAAAAACAGGAATCAAAAAAACAATAATTTTCGATTTATTGAAGCTAATAATTTGTGTGAATATACAGTGTAAGCATTAGGAATAATTTCATAACCTCACCACGGGTTTGTTCCCCAAACTAATATCCATTCACCTTTATTGTATTGGAGAACTTTGAGCATCAGATGTCTCAGCCTAGTGAAATAGCTTGATTACACTTGTCATTTTTGCTCTATTTATTTGTATATTCTCTGTACCTTTTTGGTCACTTGTGAACACTCTTGATGCTGCTGTCATGTCTGAGCAAAACAATGTGCAGACTACATGTAATCCTTGCTGCTGGCTCCACACCTATTGCCTGTGCAGTCATTTTGTACAATTATCCAGTGAAAGACGAACTGAAGTGGGCTGTTTATTACATGCCGGCTTTGCTTTATCAATTGTTATTGTCAGAAAAAACAATGATTACTTCCAAGAATTCACAGTGTGTCACGGCATTGCCTTCATAACAACACAAAGCAGACACTCACTGATTAAACTTATTATTGTGGCACCAAAAGTTACAGTGAAAAATCTTCAGTGCCCCTAAATGAAAAATATAGGTGGACCAGTGCAATGACTGTAAAAGGTTTGTCTGGAGCCCCAACATCAGACTGTAACATTTTCAGTCTTGATGTTTACAGAGAAATCTGACTGATTATAGTTTGTGTATCAGCGGCTTTTGTATGTTTTATGTTTGGGGAATGCATAACAGACAGAAGCACTAAAACTGTGTTCCAGTCTGCAAAACTGTAAACTGATGCTGCGTTATTTGAAGCCACAACATCTCCAAAATCATTTAATGTGTATTAAGAGTTAATATAGTGCTCATTCCATCTCAAATCATCACATTTTTAGAACAATTTCTATTTGACCATGTCTGATTTGGCTGAAATTATTACAGCATAAATGATTTATAAAGATATCAAATACTTTCAGAGATAACATTTTCTAGAAAATTGTCCATCGACCCACTTTCAGCATCCACATTGAAATTCAATGCTATGTTTGAACGATTCTAATCATTAACATAATCAAAAATCTGTATTTTTAATAGCAGTAATTGTTGCACAATTCAATTTCACACCCATTTTTATAAGTGAAAGCACAATTAGCTGTGTTGAGTGGCTTTTGGGATTGTTGTCTTATATATTTCTTATAGTTCTTTTTATAGCCTTGTTCATGTGCTAGGTTGTAGCATAGGGGCTTAGTTGGGCACCAGACAGGGGAGTAAACACGATCCTGAACTTTTCACTTAAAAAACTTACTGTGATAAACAAGCTTGAAGAATAGCCTGGGGAGTTTACCATCCTCACTACAAAATGTACAAGGTAAAAGGAGAACACGCCTGTAGTTTTTTTTTTTTTTTAAACTAAATCTTGTAAGACCTTCAGATGATTGCAGTTCAGAAAAATATATGTGACATTGTGTGTGAAGGGGGAAAGGAATGTGTTCAGGGGAGGTGAACAATCTGCAGTCCTATCAAATGATTGCAGTTCAGTTCATTTCACTTTAGTTCGTTTAATTTGTGAGACATGTGGGTGTGTTTGTGAGACGCTGAGGAGGGAGGAAGGAGAGGAGGAGAGGGAGCACACATGAACCTGAGGCAAGAGAAGAGCAGAAGTCTGGATATTTGGACTTACCTTAACCTTTGTGAGGTCCAACACAGACACGGACATCCACCTCTGTCCGAGCAGTTCAGAGAGGAAGTGGAAGCAGCTTTAACCAGGTCTGCTCCAGGGATCAGCTCTTTTTCAGTCATTTCAGGAAGAAACTCAAGCTGACTCTTGGAACAAACACCACTCTGTTTACTTTTAGATGTCACCCTTTCTTAAGCAGTGCATTAGACTTTTCTCTTTTTTTGTAGCTCTTTCTGCTCCGTCTGTTCACCTCCATAAAGTCTTTGTTAAGTTTTTCTCTTCAGGTGAGCCTGATTTATCTTCTTCCTCCATTCCTTTCCCGTCCAGGTACAAAAAGGGGCTGTTTGGTACATTGTTCTTTCCTCTTTCTGCTAAGTCGTCTAAATTGGCAATGGTGCTACGTGAAACAAGGAGGCGCCTGGGTTTTGTTAGGACCTGAGGGATGTGTTGGATTGGTATGTGTGTGTTCAGTGCAGACTGGCTGCTCAGTAAAGCACCATGTCTCTCACATTCACATTACAATAGATTCCACTCACCCTCTGCACAGTTTATTCCAGGTATTACCATCAGGACGCCGCTACAGAGCCCCACTAGCCAGTAAAAATACCTACAAAAGCTCCGTCATCCCCACTGCTGTAAATATTCTGAACACATTTTAATGATCTTAACACTGTCATTAGACGTTTATACTTTGTTTTTAAGGAAAAATTTGTATGTATGAAGGAGTGTATGGTTGATGTAGAGCCACATCTAAGACGATTTTCTGTCACTGCAGACAATAAAGTTTTCTGATTCTGATTCTCTTAATTATTTCTGCATGATGAGGATGTGATTGTTGGTATTGCCACTTTCGAGGTACGCCATTTACTCGTCACTCTTCATGGCCTTGCTGCCATCGATTCCAGCTGAACTGTGTTGACTACCAAACAAACTGTATATTGACTACCAAACAGAGCTGCAGTCCTCATGTGTTGTGTGGCATTCTATAGCTTACGTTTAGCTCAGTTTTTCTCTGTGCTGGGGAGGATGTGATTGAACTACATAATGGCTTACACCTGCAGTAAAGGCCTAACGCTGTGAAACTATTACTTTCACTGATGAAGCTGAATGTGACAATATGCAGTGGCAGCTGCTTTTGAAAAGAAAAAAAATAATGCAACTATAGCATTCTGGGCATTAGCAAAAAGCTGGAGTTAGTAAGTACATTACTGCTTTTCACATGTCGCACATACAAGGACACACTGCTCAACAAAGGTACTAATGTGAGATTATGCAACTTTTTTCACATCAAAGCTGATAACTATCGTCATAGTATCAGTGAGGTGTCGTGCCTACAGGCTTCATAGAAGCCTGATCTCGTGAGATCTGCAAACAAAGGGAGTACTGGAAGAACTCAGCCTCCCATGAGCCTTTGCGGTCTCGCACCTAGGTGTTGGACCTGGTCGAGTTTGATCCTGGGCCCTCATTGGATGAGAGCCCCCGGATGCTGTCAGCAAGTCCCGCCCCCGGCCGTGACATCACTGTTCGGTATAAACATCAAGACACCTCTGCTCACTCTCTTCCCTTCGGGCTCCCTGCCCCGTGAGCCACGTCTCTCTCGTCACAGCGTTTGCTGTCCTAAGGTGGTGGCGCCGCTTCCCTTCGGGCCCCCTCGAGTTCCGGCCCTGGAAGAAGCTGAGCAGCTCCCTCCTGCTGCACCTCTACACCGTCGTTGTTCGCCGTAAGAAGTCGTGCAGAACCTCAGAACGACCGGACAAGAGAGGACGACAGAGCAGCGCTGTAAACACAGCATTTTCCCCGAGAGGAAGGATCGCCGCTGTTTTTCCTGCAGCGCTAAGGAGCAACCCTCTGTACCAAGCCGGGTACAAACACGTAGCTCAGCTGCACGGAGCCCTGAGCTACAAGACAACGGAGGATTGTCGCTAACACAAAGCGACCACCAACAGGAAGGCACATAAGTCTGGGCAGCATATTTTAGCTACTGTTAATAGCTGTGTAACACTGTGGTGTTTATTGGTTGTGCTGCTTTGGAGCCACGCATAGCGTGCAGCTCCGTTTGTATTGTTGAGCGGGTTCTGGGTGTTTATTGTCGTCAGCCGCCGTGCTAACGTTGTTGTAGCAACCGGAGGTCGCCTCTCATCTGTAAAGCCAGCAACCGCGTTAAACGGATCTCAATCCGTTTGCTGCGTTGGTGTGGTCAGTGACGATCTCCGCGTTTGCCTGTTCTCCCTCCATTTCTGTCCCTGATCACACACACACACACACACACACTCATTCTCGTTTACCTATCGATCTGAGCCTACCGGTGACCGCCATTTTGGCTCCATAAGAGCACGTGTGGCATTCCGCCATTTTGGCTCTATAGGAGCACGTGTGGCCTTCCGCCATGTTAAATTACGCGGTCACCCTAGTGGCAGGAAGTTGACGTAGCACCCCCCCCTCACGTGGGTTGCATCCAACTTCC
>OMNN01084445.1:0-14346 GCA_900302755.1 Chromis chromis
TCCAACTTGTTCCACTGCATCCTGTTGATGCTTGGTCAGAATGGGGTCTAGGAAGTTTGGAGGTCAAATCAACATCAACGGCCATTGTCATGTTCCTCAAGATGTTCCTGATTGTTTGATGTTTTTGCCATGTGGTGGGGTGCATTTTCCTGCAGGGGTAGGCCAGTGACATTTGGGATTTCCATCTGCATGAGGGAGTGTGCTTGTTCTGGGACAATGTTTATTTGGGTGTCTAAGTCTCATCAACACGGATGTTAAAATCCAAGGTTTTCCAGCAGAACACCACATAGTACCAATATGATCAATGTTATTCACTTCACCTATCAGTGGTTTTAATGTTGTGGCTGATCGGTGTATATGGTCAGTTCTTAAGCCTCTATCCTTTGTCTGGTCTTGCTCGCTGCTTCTCTCATTGACCTTTGTTACAGAGGTCGACAGGCTTTAAGCCACAGAAGATGTCACAGCTGAACAACATGGTTCAGCTGCTACTTGCCAGACTTATTCGATCTATTCACAGCAGACATTTTGGCTCATTGTTGCAGGAAAAGCACAGGTGTAATTGATAAGTCTAAAACGACTGCGTTCCATCGTAGGGGAGCAGGTTCCAGGTCCTGCTATTGTGCCGTCTGGTTCGCTGTCAAGACTTAATGGGACACGAGATGGAACTGAGCCATTTCAACGAAATTAGTTTCCCCTGCGCTTTTGCTGCAATGATGTGCCAAAATGTCGCCTCCAAAGTCTTGTCCGGTTTCCAGCTCTTTTCTCTCACGGCTGTCAGCTGCAGCCAATCCCACCCTCTCACAGGTAAGTTTGCTCAAGAGGTAGAGGCCAGGAGTCGAGGAACACAAGTCGATGCCTGGATGTGAGACGGGCTGAGGGAAAAGGTCTGTGGAGGTTTAAATAATTCATGTATCGACCCCCGGCAGTGAAGAACAGGTAGAATTCGGGCCTCCTGTTGAGGACCTTTTAATCAAGGGCTGGATCAAAGAAAAAAAGGAGCTTGAAACATGTGAGTCATAAGACCACCTAGAGGAGTTGATTATGTTTGCCATTTGGGTTGACATCTGACTCAGCGGGAAACAATGAGAAGAAAAAACATGGCCAATGCAAATCACGGACCTCTTAGCAGTCAGGAGAGGCTGTGAAATGGCTGTCCACTGTTCTACTTCATCACATGTGATTGTGCAATTGACATCCAATGTTTAACCTCTCCTTTTATTGGTTGGGCTTCACTCCCAGACACTGCAGCCATGAAGCAGCGCATTACCAGGGTCCTCCATCAAGAGATACTAGAACACGGTGTGAAAACCAAAAAAATTCCTATGTTTTGGTGCATCTTTAAATAATAAATAAATAAATGAATAACAAAGTATCACTGGGAAAATGCACAGATCAACAACTGCAGTATATTTGAACTGGGTCCTTTCTGTCCCACCATACTATATAAAATCATCACTCAGACCAACATCTACTTCCCCAAAAATCATATCTCCAAGATCTTCAGTTTAGACTCCAGTTAGTTCAAAGAGACTTCTCATTGCTCTTTGCTCTAGAGTTGGACATGACAGAGGCTTGTTCTGTATCTGAGCCTGACTATTAATCTACATCCTGGGTCCCCCATCATGACAGAATTATTCCAACATCTGTACCATATGATCCAGGAGTGACACTCTGATGGTTGGATGGGACAATATATCTGTTTCTGAAAAGTTTTAAGGTTGCAAAATAATTATTTCTATCATGGTTGGTAGTCATTGTTTCAAATTTCCAATATTATACTATCATGTAACCCTGTTTAGACTTAGCTGCTTCTAAATCACACTGTCCTGTCATTCACTTGATGAATAACACAAAAGAAAACAAAGCGGCACCAGCAACTGTGCATGCAATAATGGTGAAAGAAGTGCATCTACAGGTTTTAAAATGGAAACCTCTCAGCTGACACGACATCCAGATGCTTCAGCAGTCCATCCATTGGTCCTTATAACTACTTTATCCTTTCAAGTGAAAAGGCTGCTGTTCTGCTGGTTGACTGTTTTTTCTTGGTTGTCCAACTTCTAACTGCCCAACAGTCCACTCAAGAGACAACAGACTTGGTATTGTTTGTCAGCGGGCATAAATTATTTTGCTTTATGAAGAGTCTTCTG
This sequence comes from Chromis chromis, assembly GCA_900302755.1. Lineage (NCBI taxonomy): Eukaryota > Metazoa > Chordata > Actinopteri > Pomacentridae > Chromis > Chromis chromis. The sequence goes on from OMNN01084445.1 coordinate 2,148, forward strand.
CCCACTGCACAGACTGTCTGCCACTGTCTCCTCTTGTTTCCACACTGAGTCTGCTTTAGCAAGCTAATTAAATAAGTGATGCTAGAGGCTACGCAGAACAGTGCTTTGTGCTTAGTGGTAACGTCAGCATGCTAACAGTGATGCTGAATGTGCATCTACACTGCCAAGTGGCACAAAACACAAAATAAGCTGAAGCTGAAAGGAATGGTAGTAGTTCTGCAGGTATCTGGTTGTGATCCAAGTGGTGGACAAATAAAAATTTAGATCTGGTGATGGGGATAGACCAAGAGTCAGGATTCGACCTCTGTTGACCTCTAGTGTCTGTTCTGTGCCCGTCTTTTATAACTCCCCTCTCCCCAACCAGTTGAGGCAGATGTCTGCACATCCAACTGGGAGAAGACCCTGGAGTAGACCAGAACTCTCTGGAGGGATTACAAATCTCATCTGGCCTGGGAAAGGGAAAGCATTGTTGGGGAGGGGGCTGCCTAGAGTCACCTGCTTAACCCTTTAAGACCTGAGCCTCAAAATGTCAGCCTGGTCTTTTTTTCCTAGTTTGACTACAAAAGGGTCATTATGGTAATTTAATTCGTATCCAAATTAAATTACCATAATGACACAATATTGGCTGTAAAGCGCAACGACGTTCGTATCCGAATGAAATTACCGTAATGACACTATATTGACTGTAAAGCGCAACGATGTTCGTATCCGAATTTAATTACCCTAATGACACTATATTGGCTGTAAAGCGCAATGTCGTTCCATTACGGGTCATTACGGTAATTTCATTCCCTAGGACTTACCTAGGACTTAAAGGGTTAAGTAAAAGAAAACACATGGATGGATGAATTTACTAAATTTAACTTGAAATATTTTTGTCTTCACCAAATCAGTGGACCTATTATTCGTCCAACACACCTTCACTGCCATCCTTAAAGCCACGCTGCTTGTTTGTATTTTATTTTATTTTTTATTGTTTTAGTTTTCTAACAATTTCAGCTTAATTTTGTGCATGATAAGTGCCACATAAACAGAGCTTTTTTATCATTGATATTAATAATAATGGTCAAATACCTACGTTTAATATGTTTTAAGATCTGTAATTATTACTTTTATGATATGTTTATCAAAAATAATTGCTCACAGAGGAAGGCATGGTTTGCTCACTGTTATTGCATTGCTCTCCTTCCTTTGAAATATCTCTGGGTTTAGTAATAAGGTACTGAGAAGTCCAACTCAAGGTTACTGACTGCAGATTCTATTTTAACTATCATACATGACCCAGGAACCCATGTCCACTGGATGACTCAGTATTCACTGTTCAGCAGGTCATTATGGAGCTTTGTCACCTTCCTGCTCTTGCGCTCGCCATCCCTTCAGCATCAGCGCTCCAACAAGCAAAACTGTCACTCGGGCCAAAATCAGGGCGGAAATTTTCTGTGTAATGTCAGATGTCGCCCGATGAAACAGCAGCCAGCCTATACCTGACAACCAATGAGCCCGAAGTGCTTTGTGTTCCGTGGTCATGGTAGGAAACAGCTTTAAGCGTAATTTTTCAGATGATTCCTTCCCCAAACAAAACAAACAATAAGCCCACATTATGTTGACAGCACATTCATTTGCTTTTGGTTTAGAGTCAATATGTTTCTTCTGTCTCTTTATATTTGTGCCGTCGCTCAGTCTCATGCAATTTCTGCCTCTTATCCTTTCATTTTATGTCCTGCGCTCTTTACGGCCTTGGTGCCTAACAATACCCACAATGCACTGCCCCACAAAAGCTCACTGCCCACGGCGATGGGCAGAGCCAGCTGAACTCTGGAGGCCTCATCTGTGTGTGTGTGAGAGAGCAAGTGTGTTAGGATGCACTGCTGTCTTCTGTCAGTATACTGTGCTCTTACCAGCAGTTGTTCATCTGCACACACACACACACACACACACACACACACACACACACACACACACACACACACACACACACACACACACACACACACACACACATACACACACACACACACACACACAGATGTACAGCACACACAGACAGCCATGCATGAAACATAGTTTGCATTAAATACTTGATGAGGTGTGTGAGGTTGTCAGGCGTCGTTCTGCAGCTCGGTGAGAATACTTGTCGCATCCAATGAACAATTTTGTCTTGTGTAACGTCTCCTGAGCCTCAATATGGGGATTCAGCCCTGAGAAACAAAGTCCCAGCAATCTGCTTATATAAACTACTGTACATGCACACATTACATCCTACCACTGCGAACAACAAACAAGCATTCAGATGATTACAAAATGTTTCATAACGCTTAGAATATGAACACATGGGCTACTGCATAACCTAAGAACACTTTTTCTGTTTAGTTTACCCTGAAGTAATTTTAAAGTTTAAAAAGTCATTTTATGCTGCACTATTTGACAGCATCATACGGCTCGATCTGTATCAACGTGTTCCTGCTCGTCATTATGGCACATGACGGTTACACTGAGTGAAAAAAAATAAAACCTGCAAACCAAGATATGAAACATTTCCCAACATTCAGATGGATGTGTTTGGTATCTCTGGAAACTTTGGGATCTCCAGCAGAATTTGAAATGCAGTTCTGCTGGTTCAAATGATGTTTGGCTGCACAGCTTTCACAACACACATTTGATAAGGGCTTAAGAAAAAAAGTGTTTTCTATAAATGACCTGGGAAAGGAGAAAATAGGCTGCTGAAACTTTGCTCCTGGTTACAACCACTCATTCCTGCAAGTCCTCCAATTTAACAATACACGGCAGCTTTAATCTGTTTTGTGAACGCTTTAGTTCAGGTTTTTTAGGTTCAGGCACAAAAATGATTTTGTTTTGAAAATGAGGAGACCTTCATCATCATGGTTGGAATAATACATGTGATTTAAGGGATCAGTTGTGGCAAAGCTTTAAAAAAAAACAAAGCTGGCTGTTAGTTTGAAACAGAAAGCGGTCGCTTTTTGATAGTCTGATTTTTTATGGACCCATTCATCCTCCCCAACATCCTCCCCAGGCGTTTGTTCCTCTATAACAATGTCACCTGACTTACTTCTTTGTCACAACTGTAAACATGTTGTTTTTCTTCTTGGGAGGACAGTCTCACCCACTAAGCTGCTAACAGGATAAAGCTTTCATTACTCTGTATTTTTCAGTGCCAGCAAGTAAGACCTAAGACTTGCTTTAACAATGCATTAAGGCCAGGTGATGTTTAAAAGCAGTTTGTGTGACATGTTGTCTGACCATGTTGATCTAAACAACCTTATTTAAAGGTGAGGTGATAAATGTCATTTAAATACAGGAATAATGGTGCACATTTTCAGACAGTATCTCCTAGAAGACATTCTTATTTTTGCAGTTACTTAGTCATACACATGAAATGTGCTACAACAGTTATATAACAAAAAAGTTTAAACATAGGTGGACTTTGTAGTTTTTAGCAAACGTTGCTCAAACATGAGTAAATAGTACGTTTGTTGGGGTGGCTGATTGCAAGGTTGGCGGTTCAATCCCCGGCCCCTCCGCATGTCGAAGTGTCGTTGGGCAAGACACTGAAACCCAAGTTGCTCCCAATGGCAGGCAGGCACCTTCCATGGAATCTCTGTCTCTGTGGTGTGTGAATGTGTGAATAAAAACACACTGTAAAGCACTTTGAGTACCACTAAGGTAGAAAGGCGCTATATAAGTGCAGACCATTTACCATTTGTTGGGGACTATTTTCAGTCCCGGATTAATACATTTAATGTGCCACTTAATGGACCAACAGTGGAGCTCTATGGCGCAGAGGATTAAGCTGTATCAGGTTTCAGCTACACAGACGGTACTTGTTAGCAGCATCAGATCTTGATTTCATTGACTATATATAAAGACGGTTGTAACCGGTGAGGTTGTCATCCATTGGTTTGCATTGGAGCTGAATTATTTCCAAAATGACCACCAGCACACTGATCAGGAGTGAATTCAGCTAATAACATCAAAATAATCTTGTTTTTCTTTGGCTACACTGAACACTTATGTATGTAAACCGTTCACGGAGCAGATACATTGTGAAGTTCGTCTTTTTACTGGCTACACCTGCAGTGCACATACAGTGTCAGCTTGATGGTGAGCTTCTATTTTGGGATTGTTGCGATTTTAGTTTTTCTGCACAGCTCTGTAAAACTTCAAGTTTTTTAGCGAGTTTGTGTATTATGGGTAAACTAACATTCTCAGACTACAATGAACTCTGTAAGGGATAACGCTACTAAGCAAATGTCAGCAGATACTGGCAAAACAAATGCAGACAGGGTGCTCAAGACATATAAGTGGAAGTGCTGTTGGTTAAAAGAAAAGTTATTTCCTGTATACCAGTAGTTTAATTTCTGAAAAACAAACAAAATATGTTTAAAAGGGTTGAGCATGCCTTGTGTAAATGCAATGTGTATGTTATGTATTCAGTGTAGCCATTGTTTTCATGTGAGAAATTGATACCCTGGTAATGGTAATTTATTAGACCTAGAGATGCTTTGGAGCCAGCACCTAGTGGCCCTCAGTGGTATTGCACTTTAAGGGACTTCATTAGTTTTACTTTCAAGCCATGGTTGGTGCTGCTTGGTTGATTTAGGTCTTTTTAATCGGATTTGTTGCCAATACCATTCTTATCCTTTTAAATATGAATACAATATTTCAATTTTATTCACTGAATGTCATACGAAATTATTCGATAATAACTGACAATAGCCACATATTTGCTTGTAACTGTGTGCGCATCCTCATATTTAAGATCTACAGAAATAGACACACTACACAAGCTACACACTCACATACTCACAGGCATTGCAGGTCTCTGGAGCTGCACCTTCAGGCCAGATTAGTCTGAGTGACTCAGAAGCAACTCTCCTGCTTTGTAATTGAACACTACGACTGTACCCTCTCTGTTCACACACTTAAAGACACACTCTGATGTGTATACATGCATGGTGGTTAGTGTGTAAAAATCCCCTTCTGTAAAGAAGTGGAGAAAGAATATTAAAGTGAGAAGAAAATAGGGGAGAGGAGCAAATGAGAGCATGGAGAGATGTAAGATAGAGGGGGGGTAAGAAGGAGAGAATAAAGCAGGGGAGCCTCTCTTTCCTTAAATACTCCTGCTGAGATGCTGCTCCGCTGATCAAACGACGAGAGAAAAGAGGTGAGGGGGCGAGCGTGGGAGGAGGAGAGAGAAAGAAAGAGATATAGAGAGCAGAAGAAAGGGAAAGGGAAGCTGCTGAACAGAGGGAATGAACACGAGGTAGGGAATAAGAGGGACAGTGAATGGTGGCAGTCGTCAAATTAGAATTGTAAGAGGTGTGACAGCACAAGAAAAGATTTGACTTCTACAAGATATTAGTGCCCTCTCAGCTCTCCGCCTGTCCACTTCCCTTTTTTTTAACTGTCAGGTTTTGTTTCATCACAGAAAAGTCCGTCACATACCTGTAACGGCAGCAGAAACACTGACATCAGCCCAGTGGCACTCTGCTGACGTCAGGGACAGTGATGACCGCCATCTTAGGGATCTACAGCAGGGAGACAGAGGGCGAGAAAGGTTTAAGAGTCTTCTGTACCTGCTGAAGTCTACTCGCATTGTGTGCATATCTTTGTGTGTGTGTGTGTGTGTGCTTGTGAGTATTTGACAGCTCTTAAAAAAGCCTAATAGAATCTATGCCCCAGTGGACTTTGCGTCAGCATCCTCCACACACTCGCATACATGCAAACACAGACTGGACGGAAGTTCAGGCTTTAACTTAAGCTGACAGTCAGAACACACACTTGTCATACTTTGAAAGTAACGTTTGGCGATATCGCTGTGAAAACGCACACAGTTTTTTTTAACCTTTTGTCATGAAAGCAGATTTTTGCCAAGTAGGAGAGAAAACATGAAACCAGTGGCTTTGTCAGTTGTTATAGTAACCTATCATCAGTAAGTGCATTTGAAAATGTAAATGCATGAACAGTTAAAACTGAGTTCACATTCTCCAAAGTATTCATAAAGTTAGCACAACAACAGTCTATGTGGACTACACTGTGAATCATTTCTGCTTTGGCACATTAAAGTGAGCAGATCTTTTAATATTCATGAAGTCTTTTCTCACCAACAAAACTCATCAAATGTAGCTGCAGCCTGATACTGTTGAACGGACAGCATTACTGATTAACATATAACTGAAGTCTTCACTGGACATTTCTTTGTTTTTAATGGTGCAACTTGACTTAGCAATCCACTAGTCTGAAACTAGAAACTAGTTACTGAGAACAAGAAGAAGTGACACACAAATGTAGGGATGGATTGACAAGTAGCTGGTTTGTTGTTTCCAGCTGATTCAAACAGCGGCTGCATTATACTGAGAGCTGTTGTTTATTGATCAGTGCAGTCATACACCGATCAGGCATAACATCATGACCACCTGCCTAATATTGTGTTGGTCCCCCTTATGTGGTCAAAAATGCTCTGAACCATTGGGCATGGACAAGAGGACCTCTCAGGGTGTCCTATGGGGTCTGGCACCAGGATGATCAATGTTATTCACTTCACCTGTCAGTGCTTTTAATGTTGTGGCTGATCGGTGTATATTATAATAAAAGATAGACACAGCCTCCAGGTATGAAAAGCAAAGCCAACACAGAAGTGTCTTTAACCATCGTTCTTCGTAATAGCCAGCAGGGGGTGACTCCTCTGGTTGCCAAAATCAAATTGGATAGAAGTATGTGAGAAAATGACCAGGCTTCTCATTTGATTTGTTACCTCAGTAAACTTCTTTTCTAATGAGTTTATGGTCTCAATCGCTACATCTCCTACAGCATGATGCTGATTTGGAAATGACGGCCCCATTTCGATAAAAAACAGACAATAAAGAGGAGTATGTTTCAGAGCCGGGATACCTTGTGATCGACAGGTTGCATTAGCACGTGTAGCGTCATTTAAAAAAAGCAAAAAAAGCAAGATACCGATTTGCCAATTTCAAACTCAAAGCTTCACAATGGCCTCACGTTTAGAGGCAGTGAAGGAGGTCATGGTTGCTCCGTCCATCTTTTACATACAGTCTATGAGAGCAGGGTTACAGTTAAGGGTAAAACAATGCAAAACAAACAACACAACATGTGGACAAAACAGGTTAACAGCAGTATGGACAGACTACATTCAGATGACAGGGCAATGCAAGAATAAATAATACTGTATATTATTAATGGAGGGAAGGAAAAAAAGCGTCTGTTCTTGAATGCAGTGCAGGGATTCCTAGGAGACGTGGCCTTGGATATCACCTTGTGGTGGAGCCCACTTGAAGGTTTTGCAATTTGAAGACCACTGTTCAGTCAGTCTTTGTCAGTATGGTTTGTCGATAGTTCCTTTCAAATCCTGTGATGTCATTTGCGTAGCTCCCAAGGTTACTGAACACTTGGGAGTCAGAGAATCCCATGGTAATCCAGGCAATTAAAGGGAATGGCATTAGTTAGAAGTGCCGTGTTTCAATTCAGGGGCTGCATTTTGTGAGGAAAAGTCCCATTTTGAGGGCTCCTTCAGATGTGGTAGAGAAATGCTGCTTTCTTTTCCAACAGGTGGATCCTTCACACCCAAACTGTCCCAAGATTCACTGCTGATGACTACATTTTATTTTCCAGAATGTGGCAGACTCCCCCAAAGAAGCAACAGCTGAAGAGCACACTTTTAAATATAACTACTGTGTTTTAACTCAGTTGAACAGCTAACTATACAAATGTTAGAAATGTGGCCCTGCCGCTGACAAGCTTGCTAGTCGACAGGAGCAACGCTGACGGAAGGATGAGGGCGCGAACAGCTTGTGATGCAAATAGGAAACCCTCCATCTCATTTAACAACGCTCAGTTCACCCTTCAGTCAGGATTCGGCCCCTTAATTGAGACACAGCTCTGGACTTTACTCCTTGCAGATGCCTTTTCTCTGTTGCATCCAAACCATCCATCCATTAGCTATACCCGATTATCCTTAAGCAGATGCGGATAATCTTTTTTCTGATCATCTTAGTTCGGATCCACTGTCACACTGCAGTATGCAAGCTTAAAGCCCTGCTCATAAATATTCAGCCTGTTTCACATTAACATCTACGAGCAAGGCTTCATGGTTACATACCAAAATTCAATTCAATTCAATTCAGTTTTATTTATAGCACAGAGCACCAATTCACAACACGTCACCTCAAAGCACTTCACATAGTTAGGTGAGGACCTTATAAAATTATAGAGGGAAACTCCACAAATCCATAGATTCTCTTTGAACAGCTCTTGGTAACAGTGGGAAGAAAAAACTTTGCTTTAACAGGCAGAAACCAGCAGAACCAGGCACAGGGAGGACAGGTTTGTCTTTCCTGACTGGTTGGGATAAAGGTAAAGGGAAGAGAAAGATGGAACAGCAGCTAAAACACAGACAAATAATGTATTAGAACTCTGAAGCTAATCAGAAACATGTGGATACCTGTGGAAAGGACCAAACACTAACTACAGGATGTCAGTTGTTTTTATATAAATACTTAAATTCTCAGATCATTTGATGTATTGTGACTGTCTTTGATTTAGGGGTTCGTTTTACATCGCATCCTCATGACACCCTTCCTTGTTGCTACTAATAAGTAAATTCAAAAGCTGAGGTCATAAAATTGAATCTGGAAACATTATGTGACATTTCTGCCATGATAAAAACAAACCACTAGTGTTTCTTTTGCTTATTTTTAAATGATCATTTCATTTCTTGGAGCGGTAAGGTGGTGCAGGGGTGGTACTGGTCCGCTTGGGGCCTTTCAGTGTGGAGTTTCTGTGGGTTTTCTGGGTGAATTAATTGTTTGGTGGTTCTAAATTGGCTTGTAATGGCGTCTGTCTATTTGTATTAGCCCTGTGATTTATTGTCCAAAGTTACCTGCAGTTAGTCTTGCTGCTGCAGCACAGAATGGTCTGGCTGCACCTCATTATCATTCTGCTATTGGGGAAAAAACCTTCAGGCTTGGTTGTATTTCTTTAAACCATGCACGCAGGGAAGAGAGCACTGTCATTAAAATGGCTAATTCACAGAATAAAACTAGCAGGGCTGCCTTACTACTCAAAATCTTTGGCGAAACTGCACTTTTTCAGTGTGGTCAGTTGCTGCCTGGAGGGTGTTGTTATTGTTGGGGATTTTAAAAACCGTAACACGTTGGAAGAGGAGGAGAAAGCAGCGTGAAAAGCTGGTCCAAAGGCAGGTTTATACCCACAGTCTACATCTGGTGAGTCAGACTAGCTGGATTCGGCCTTCCTGCGACCCTGTACGGGATGAAGCAGATATAGCTGATGGGTTGACTGATTTAATTCCATGCATACATCATGTAATCTCTGGAGGCGGTTTTAGCATATCAGTGGATTCAGAGATAAAGACGTGTTTGACAGAAGAGAAGACTGACTAAGAGTTGGAGAGAAGCATGTGCATCATGAGAGAAGAAGATCTCATCACAGAGGAGATTCAAGCTGTTATATGTTATAAATGTTATATCCACATCAAACGGCATAAGTCAAGTCAGACTTAAGTCAGACTCGAGTCACAATTATGACTTAAACTCAAAAAAATTGTTATTTGAACTGAGATAATGCCAAGGGCTCATTTAACCCTACAGACACATGAATATATCAGTTACATATGTTAGTTAATTATCTTAATTTAGTCTTGTATGTGCTACATATGAAGTCAACACACCACACTCCTTCATTAGCATGGACCCTCATGAGTTCTTATGCCATGCATTTATTCATTCATTAATTCATGCTGAGTCTTGCACTTGCATGAATTACAGATAAGTCACATATGCTTATGTTAAAGCGTAGGTTACATTACATGTGATTTTCATCAGAGCATGACAGTCAAGAAGCAGCTGTCCTTCACTCAGCCTGTCTTTATAAGGCCGGCGAACTCTGAGGTCATGAGAAAGATGAGCTATAAATAAGGAGATCATCACGATAATGCTGCATTGTGATACTCACTTATGTATTCTGAATTCATAATTCAAGCAGCAGCGCAGCACAAAAGCTTTTGTTTTACCATTAGAGACGAACCCCACTGAGTAACTAAAGGTGGACTCAAGGATCAGACAGAGCTGATCTCAAAGCCTTTGTATCCATGCTAGGAGTCAACATCTACAAAGTCTTTTGATGTGAACAGTTGGAAAAAAATTTGAAACATATTTTAAATTACTGTGAAAAGAAGTCTGATCTACCTGAAGAAAACATCATAATGCGGCTGGTAATTTTCCACACATCCACCCATCCACTCTTCAGACTATTAATCGGGTCGCAGCAGAACAGACGACGTCCTCCCGGCAACTTCCACTGGAAACTTCCTTCAACTTCTCCCAGATCCTCCTGCGGGATTACGATTGATTTGATGCCAGGCGAGTGGACGCAGCTTTCTCGCTCAGAGGGAAAAAGAACTGAACCGGCTCAGAGCGGTGACCCTGGCACCTCCCAACTCCTTCAGCACCTCTGACAGTATACCTCAGGGAAAACAGGGATAAGCCGTTATAAATCCAGAAAACACATTTACACAGGATTAACAAATTCCCTGGACTCCTCTGTTATTTATGTGAGGGAAAAGTGTTGGTCCACCACTGTGTGGTCAGAACAGTTTCGCTGTGGTTCCTCCTGAGGCTGAAGATCAGCAGTTGACTGTAGTCGGGGAGGCTGAAGGCCAAAAGGTACTCCAAAAGAAAAAGCACAGAAGAGACTGGGTGAAAGAGGTGGAGAGCTCATTTCAGATGACGGTTTGGGTCATCCAAGTTGTTTAACCTTGCAAAAAAATTTTAATAATATCTGCCCACTTTCCAAGACTCATTTTACAAAAGTGATTTGCAAGCACTGCATACAGAGGAATTACAGATGATAGTAGCGTCACGTTTCAAGGCCTTTGTGTGCTCACACATGGGTTACAGATATGGTGTTTGTTTTGATCAGTGAAGTGTTTCAAAATTAATGCTAGAGGACATGATCTCATGGATGTTAGAGGGTGTTATCTCATGTCAGCTCGCATGTTGGATATTTGTTGAAATGGTCATCGGGGCCTCGGGGAGAGCATAGGTGTGAAAATGGACAGAGCTCCAAATGTCTGTGTTGACAGAGATGGAGAGGCAGTGTGCTTTCAGATAAAGGAGGAGCCCAGCTGAAATTTGAATTGGTGGCTGCACAGATCGGCTCTACATCACAGAGTCAGGAGACACACAAACCACGTCATGTTTTCGAATTAAGCCTGTGCTGCTGTGTCAGGGACCAAGCAGCCAGGCAGGAACACAGGAGTGATTTTTAAAAGGCTTTATTAAGCCAACTGAAATAATCAACACAAAAACATGATTACAAAAGATCAAAAATACTTAAAGAAAAAGGTAACAGAAATATAAGTTCTGGGCCCTTTAAATAAACTGAGGTCAACAAAACAAGAAGTCTTAACTTAACAAACCTGACCTGTTGAATGACACAAAGAAAGGGGTATATATACACTTAGGCTAGCCTACAAACAAACAAAGGGGGGAAATAAACTTATATCTACACAATTAAACCCCAAATTATACCCAACCACCAATTAACAATTACTACACAAAATACTTATAAATACTAAACACAAATACAACCCCAAAACCCAAAGAAATGTCCACATGCTCTGCGTCCTGGAAGCCTCTGCCATAAAGGGCTCCCCTGCCCAGCACTGGTAGTTGGTGTCTCCCAATTGCTGGGCTGCAGCATAAAAGGCTGCCTGAGACGACTCCTCCCCCTTTTGCCAGGCCCTCAGCAGCACATGGAAAAACAAAACAGGTAAAATGTTTGTTCAACTCAAAACCGGTTTAACAAATTATGATAACTAAACGTTAACCAAATTGCGTGCACTCAACTTGGTAACTGCATCATAATGTAAATGAAAGAAAATAAACTTTTTAACAAAGATTGTGTTGGCGATTTATTTAAAGAAATTACTAACGCTGCTTGGTTTAAGTTGATGGGTCCATCACACGGCGTTATTACATAATGAGGTGAAATTTTATTACATTATTACAAAATGCGGGTGTTGCACTTTTTTAATGAAGAAAATGTAATAAGTTGGTGCATTATGTAACAACTTATTACAAAATGCGGCAATGTTTATTACATATCGCGTTCAAGAATTTTATTACAAAATGCAGCAGATTATTAC
>OMNN01084446.1:0-16117 GCA_900302755.1 Chromis chromis
GGGAGAGAGGGGGAGGAATAAGAAAGAGAGCGTGGAAACAGAGAGGAAAGGAAAGAAAGAGCAGCAGGAGGGGGGGGTTGGAGGACGGCAGAGGAAGGCGGCGAAAAAGACCTGAGAGGAATTGAAGCAGGAAAAACGGTGCAGGATGAGTAAATTTTGTCTTTGGGAGAAAAGAGAGGGAAAAAAGGGGACAAAGACTGCTTTGACCAGGAAAAGGGGAGGTTTTAGTGGACGTGTGGCGCTAAAATAAGGCACCTGGTGAGGCGAACGTAGTGAAGGAAAACAACACAAAAAAAATCACACACGGCGTCCAGACAAAGGCTCGGCCATCAACGGTTGTTTACAGAGTGCAGCTCCTCCCCTCGTGCCACCTGTTACTGTGGTCGAGCCTAATAAATGTTTAACCCTCTCCAAGAATCCCCAGGCAACAGCCAACAGAGCATCTCCATCCATCCACAGTGTGACTACATGCTGGGAAGGCATCAGATTAGGGCTGCTGCACTTCTTCTCCTTATCGTTTTATTTGGATTAATCGATTTACAGCTAGTCGCTTAATCAATTGTTCATCTGACAGAAGCATTTTGATAATCCATTCATCTTTCGAATCATTTCCCAAGCAAAAACACGACAAATGTTGGATTATTTCGGCATCTAAAATGCGATGATATAATGTTAAATGATATTAAAATGAATTTTGGAGTTCTGATCAGACAAAACAAGACATTTGCATACATTAAGTTGTTGTTTGAGAAACAATGGTTGGCCTGTTTCACTACTTTCTGCCATTTTTTAAACATTAATCAGAATATAGTGGGCAGACTAATTGAAAATAATAGATACATCTTTTTACCCTTTACGCAGAAGAATACAAGCTAATTTTCAGTGCTCAAAATAGCTTGTTTGAGTCATCTCCCAAGCAAAAATGACTAATGTTGGATTATTTCAGCATCTCAAATGCAAGACTTTTAGTCCACTTATTGTTTGAAAAACAATGAAGGACATATTTCACTACATCCTGACATGTTTTAGACTTTAATCAAGAATAGAATTTACAGACTAATTGAAAATACTAGTTGTTTTAGTTCTAAATCCATTTATCATTTACTTTATAGAATACAAACTCAATTTCAGTGCTCAAATAGCTTGTTTTGAGTCATCTCCCAAGCAAAAATGACGAATGTTGGATTATTTCAGCATCTCAAATGCTGAAAAATGAATTTTGGAGTCTTAATCAGACAAAACAACACATTTGTGGAAGCCCACTTGTTGTTTGAAAAACAATGAAGGACATATTTCACTACTTTCTGACTTTCTGACATTTCTTTAGACATTAATCAAGAAAATGATCTGTAGACTAATTGAAAATACAAGCAGTTTTAGGCCTACATCTTGTTATCATTTACTCGAAAGAATACAGACTCAATTTCAGTGCTCAGAATAACATAATAGTTTTAGTCCTAAATCCATTTATCATTTACTTTATAGTATACAAGGTCCATATAAATGCTCAAATAGCTTGTTTTGAGTCATTTCCCAAGCAGAAAATGACATGTGTTGGATTATTTCAGCTTCTAAAATGTTATGATGTAATGTTTTTGTCTTAAATGAAATTCAAATGAATTTTGGAGATTAGACAAAACAAGGCATTTGTAGACACCGACTTGTTCTTTGAAAAACAATTATGAACATTTCCCTCCTTTCTGACATTTAATCAGGAATATAACGTGTAGACTACCGGTAATTGAAAATTATAGTAGTTTCAGTCCTAAGTCTGTTTATCATTTACTAAAAAGAATACAAGGTCCATTTCAGTGCTCAAATACCTTGTTTTGACTTATTTCCCCACACAAAAACAACATGTGTTGGATTATTTCAGCTTCAAAAATGTTACGTCATGTATTTTGTCACATTATATGTTATATGATATTAAAATGAATTTCTGAGTCTTGATCAGACGTAACAAGACATTTGTAGACGTCATATTTCACTACTTTCTGGCATTTTTTAGACATAAATTAAGAATATAATCTGCAAACTAACTGAAAATTTTAGTAGTTTCTGTCCTAAATCCATTCATCATTTACTCCAAAGAATAAAGGGTCCATGTCAATGCTCCAAAACCAAAAGATATGATGACATAAGAGGAGAAAATGGCAAATCCTCAAGCTGCAAAAGATGAATCAGTGATTGATATGTGATGATTTTCAAAATTCCTCGTGAATTTTCTGTTGATCATTCAACTAATCACTAATCGTGCATCTACACTGTTTTCCTTAACGTTGTCTATTTTGGATGAGGCGCAATGGTCTAAAGAAAATAAAGCCATCGTCCTCATATTCGAGTCCTCCATCTCGACCATTATCATGACACTTTTCATCAGTAAGCCAGGAGCTGAGTGGAGTCAGTGAAGCACTGCGATGTGAATGACGCACTTGTGGCACTAAATCTGTGACACTCTGCAGGCAGTGGACCCGGATTGGCACGAATCGCAGATGTTTGGGGTTGTGACCTCTGGCTGGGGCGAAGCAAAATGTCTGCAACAACAAGGCCGAGTGTATCGCTTCCCTGAAAGACTGTTTGTCTGTGATTGCAAGAGCGTGCATGTGTGTCAGAGACGGAGAAAACAGAGAGTCATTCTTCTTCTGCCGGATTTAACATGAGCAACAATACTTGGTGTGTGTGTGTGCGCCCGCCCGTCAATATGTACGCTTTCTTCATCACAAAGCTCATGTGCTTTAATCATTCATATTGAGTTACTAAAGACGTGCCATGTTCTTATAATCAAACGCATTTCCTCAACAAAGTGCTCTTTTGAGGAACATCCAAATTCCAGCAGAAAAGAGGACCATAAGATGTGTGGATCTCTTTTAGGGAATAAACATGATTAAAAGGCAACGTGAAGAGGAAGGACAGAAACACAACTCCAACAATTAAGAAGACAAGAGAGAACACTTAAATTGCTTTACAGAGGTACAAGACTTCAGGCTGTTCCAGCTCTTTATGATACAGTATCATCTCGCTTACTTTGAGCGTGTGTGTGTTCATTTGCATAAGAGTGTGGGTGTGTGATATGCACACAAGCGTGGCTGCATGTGGGAGTGTTTATGTGCGAGCTCGAGTGTCTATGATAGCAGATTCGCCATTCAAGGGGTGAAGCCAACCAGCTATCCAGCTAGTCAGAGGCCTCCAGTTCTGGGAGTGCGGCCAGGGCTCCAATCCCACCACATTCCCCTGGATTAGCTGTCAACCAGTCCCCAGATCTGAGGATTAGCACATTATATTCCATTATCTTTCCCAAACTGGAGAGTCCACAAAGTCTACATCATTGCCCTCAGTGGAGGCCAGTAGGACAGGGCTGAGTAAGAGGTGCCTTCAAACCGGGCCAAATTGAGCCAAACTGAGCCGAGCCAAAACCAAATCTGTAACTAAGACTGTACTCCGGCTCAATGTTGCCTAGCAACCAAATTAGTTCGAGGAAACAAATAAGCAAACTGCATTTCTAAATATCAATTTTGCATCACGCCGCTGATATTTTCTCACAGTTATCCGCAACAAACTGACACGATGGCTGCCGGAGAGCAGCGTCAATGATATATTTTTAAAAAAAGCACAAATAAAAACAAATCCTGGTTTTATCTCGCACACATTCCTCCTTCACTATTCCCGCTGAGCGACACACAGAGCGGAGTGTGTGCGACTCCTGGGAGCCGTGTTGTTTTTCACTCTGTGATCCGGGTGGACTCGGGGGAATGAGGGAGCCATTATCAGCAAGGGGCCGTGATAGAGACTTGATCAGGCCGTCGGTCTGCGGGGACCGAGGAGCCAGAGTTAATCAGAGACAGACAGACCCCTCGCCACCCTGGGGATTCACACGCTCCGACCCCGACGCTCTCCCTCCCCCGTCGCACAAAGACACATGCACGGCAACAGTCACAAAAGCACATGTGCTCCCTCGCACCTTCTCCTGCATTTGGCTGTTGTCAGAGCCTCCGCCACACCCTCTGCGCACGCACTTCGCTGTCACGCTTCACCGTCGACCACTGCTCTGGATTAAACCTGAAATTCTACATCCATCGCCAACAATGGACCCAAGCAAACAAAGTAGAATTGATAGTATCCCTTTATTATAAAGTAAGATCACTAAAAAGCAGAGGCAGCGCCCTGGGTGAGTCATTACCAACTCCTGCTGTGAAGCTAAACACTATCCAGAGACACAGCTTCGTTTTTTTCTAGTCTAGATCCCAAATTTAGTCACAATTTAGCATCTTTTTAAATAAAAGGTGCACATACAGTAACACCAGTGACAGCAAAAAACATAATTTTTCCAACTTCAACGCTGCATCAAAGGGAAACTGTATATCAGGAAGTGAAAACCGAACAAATCTGCCCCCTCAGTGCAACATACATGACCTTTTGAACTTGATCCAGGTTTGAAATGCAACAAAATCGTGCGTTTCTCTGTAAAAAACAACCTCTTCTGCCTCATTTCCATCAACAGTTTTAGCTCTAAAGTGCAGTTTGAGGCTAAAATTTCACTGTTTTGTCACATAAACAGCAGTAGTAGTGATTCTGACGCTCAGCTGACTGATTTGTGTCGCCAGAGACTGAATGCGTCTCATACGGCGGCAGAATTCGAAGCTTGAAGTTCAGCCGTTTATTGACCAGGGCTGTCAAACCGGAGCCGTTAAAGAGCTGACATGCAGGTATCCAGCTGGCCTACCTCTGGAGAAAGGTGTAGGAAATTATATGGCATTTAGATTAATTAGACACAGTTGTCAGATTTAATTAACTACTAGGTTTAATTAACCATGTAATTAATCTTATGGTGGTCCAACACACGCACACACACACGCACACACACAGACAGGCGTGGAGACACACACATCAACTGGTGCCCACACAGACATGCACACTACACGCACAACAAATGTAATCTGTTCAGCTGACAAGCGCTCACACTTTTTGCCGTCAAACCTCATAAGAGAGTTCGACTGAACGGGTGACTGGCTACCAGCTAAAACAGCCTGAACGGTAAGAATAGCACCTCTAATCCATTTCAGGTTTAACTTCTGCCCAGGTGGAATGATAATCTCGCAGCCCGTCCGGTCAACATCCGCAACAACCATGTAATCCTCATTCAAATTTATACCAGGTAACATAATGCAAACATTTATTACACTGCGGGGACACTCCAGGTGAAGAGCAGAAATCCATTTTAAACTCAGAAAGCGAGGAATCACACCACAACACTCATTACGCAGTTTACAGGGATATCTGGTTGCATGTGTGTGTTGGTGTGTGTTCGATATGTTGCTGATCGACTCTTCAGAAGATGAGAGGGTCAAGGAGGCCACGGATCCTGACCTTTCATCGCCCCGGTCCAGCCCCCCGTAGCCGCGACTAGCATCGCCTGCCTCCCTCCAAATGCGTCCTCTGTGTATATGCATTGTGTGTGTGAATGTGTGCGTTAATGTGCTTGTGTGATCAGCCAGCTGCTTTATGCGATTTGACCTTTACCGAAGCCATGAGAGGGACCAATAAATAGCCGGGCAGCACTCTGACCTTTCACCTCCGGGAAAGCAGGATCGCCAGGACCCGAGAGGGGGGGCGGGTCAGCGTTTTTCAGGACGCCACCAGCTGAGCTAGATATCCAATCGAGGCAAATTACAGTTATAGAATGCCATGAAGACTCCCTATTAGACTTTAAAAATTCAAAGCTGGGAGTCTAAGGGCTTTCCCATAAAATATAGAAGCGGTGTTCATAGGTGCTGCATTTTTTAAAAGCAATGCTATTTCAGACGTCTGGCTCGCAGTCTGTCCCATCCAAAACAAGGAGGCTGCAGCAGACATTAAAAAACGCAGACATGTCAAAACAAGCACCAGCAGCATTATCTGAGGCAGAATAGTCCCTTCTTTCTGATACACGCTCTGGCCGCGTGTGCACACAAGCATGTGGAAGTGAGGGCTGGATGTGTGTATACTTGTGCCCCCTTCGTGCACCGCAGGAGGGTTGGTTAAGTTCACTCACATAGTCATGGAAAGCCTTGGCCTCGCTGGAATGTTCGCATGTCTCCCTCCGGTCCGGGGCCGCGCAGTACAGATCCCAGAATACACTGTGCACACAGGACAAGACAGCGACAGCAGTTAGACACTTTACTCTGAGATCCAAACACATATTATGGTTTCTGTTGCAGATATGGAAAAGTCCGCAGACAGGGCATTGAGTGGTTAAAATGAACGGATGGAGCAGCAACAAATCTATATAGATATTTTAAAAGTAAAGTTGGGTTTCATTTGAATTTTGTCAGCATTGTGCATAAAATACGTGCGTTTTGGTAGAATGCTAAAAATTTTACATTTTCTCTCATGACATTAACCTTTCACAGCCCATTTTGTTCACTTGACAAAGCAGGCCAAACTTTTCAAACACACACCGAAAATCTGCCACTGTCAATGTTATATATTATTCATGAGCTCTAATGATAGCAGTCGTCTGAACATTAGCAGCCGAAGAAGAATTTCTCTTGATAAAGATCTCGACTGATTCAGTGCCCTGAATGGAAGCAGAACAGTGTGTGGGAAAATCCTCTTTAACTTCAAAAAATGGTGAAAAAATTTACAACATTATGGTATAAATAAGGAAATATGTGACCAAAGAGCCTGTAAACAAAAAACTACAAAGCATACAACAATATCCAAAGGTGTAAGTAACAGTTATTTTCAGTGTTGATAGTAATCAGTCTCTCTGTTGTCCCTGCAATTTTCATGTAGTTTGTGTCCCACACAATTAAGAAAACCAGCAAATATTCATGTTTGAGATGCTGAATACTATTACTTAACCTTCTGAACCTCAAACCTGTCAGCATGTCTAAGATTACACCTTATATCTGAACCAGAAACTGATCAAACTAAGAGAATCATAGGAGTCTCAACTCTCCGACAGTCCTTGAATTAATCATATGTGATGTGTAGTTCTGTCGAGAAATTTAACCAAGTCTAAGCTTAAAATTGTAATATTTAATCAAAATCTCTTTCTATTTATGTCTCACTTTAAAAATTTGCCAAAAATACACCATTTGTACTAACTACATTCTGCAAAAAACAAAAAATCCTGCATTCTTGGGAGCAACTAAGATGCTATGAGTGACCTAGCTGTGACCAACAGTCACAACAAAAGAATTCTCAATTTTGGCTGAACTAGGTTGAACTGCAGGCTGTGTACACAGAACAGAGAGGAGACGAGTATGGAAACAAAATACAAATGTGCACAGTAAAATATCTATATTATGTAGTGACCCTTTTCTTTAAGTACTGGTAACATATATGGACACATTCTGTAAATGTTGGTTTCAGTTTTTTTTTTTTATTGATACTAATAAAATAATCAAAGAAACTCAACTTTTGCTTTTATGATTTATCAAACAAATCCTGTAAAAAAAATAAAATAAAATAAAATAAAAATCTGTTCTCCTCAGTACAACCAAGGAGCCATTAGTGACTCAACTATGACTGACAGTCATGTGACAGAACTTAATGGACTTGAACTGCAGGCTGTGATTACACAAAGTGAATAGGAGATAAGTATGGAAACAGTCCTAAAATATCTACACAATTGGAAAAAGGTTAGTCATAAAAACAACAACAATTTTTTTTATATTTTGACATTGTAACTGCCACACTGCAGAGAGGACATTAGTAAGTTCTCTCTACTTCTAGCCATGCTTGTGCTGTTTCTATAGAGGTGCAGGTCTTTACATTGCAGTACAAAATGAGCCCACCGTGACTAAAAATAGTGACAGGAGCTAAAACTGCACAGAAATTGCTTTGGGTTCAGAAGGTTAATTGAATTGCTGTTGATCAACTTATCAATTAGTCCACTGAGTGTCTACAACTCAGCACTATAGACTCATTTCAGTCAGCACTCAGGAAGTGTTGAGGTTTGATGCTCAGTATTAAAAAGCCGTGTAAATCAGATATGCGGCAGATTTCCCTCTGCAGCTCAGCGCCAAAGAGCTTTTACCAGGAAGGACCTCCACATGTTCCTCTCAGCCTGCCCCGCCGACCTGCAGGTTATTGACCAATCAGCTGTGATTATGTTACTTACTGCCCAATCAGCCGCACTCATATTAGTTAATTAGACCAATCCCACTCCTCCAGGGCAACGGGGGCCACCAGGTCCCACTCCAAATGGACCCTTAATTACTGCACTGAAATTAAGTACTGGCTAAGCCGGTCCACATTAAGGAGTTCACCTTCCTCCAGATATTGATTTCATGGACAGCTTATGTAAAGGGAAAAAAAAGAAATGCTGAACACATGAGAGGAAATTCTTGCTGCCATGTAGAGGTGCAAATAAACTGTTACATGCATTCTTTGTGCTGATGTTAGGAGCAGCCGTGACACTTGATATGACAGACTGCGAAATGGAGCAGAAAATATTAGCTGATCACCCATAACTGTCAGGGAATTGCTCGGTGGCACCCTGTCACATGTTGGTCATTTTTCATTCTCCTGGATGTTTGATTTTCGCCGTTATTATCTCCTGAATTATAAAACACCGTTGATCACTGATCTACACATTCCTTCATTGAGTTCAGATTTATTTTTTTTGCTATTTCGAGGGCATCGAGGAAACACAAGTGCAACAATAGGTGTCCTAAAAATAAAAAGAACAATAAACAATAAATACTGACCCCGCGGCACGTGCTAGCAACCTCTCAAAGCATATGAGCTAAAATAGAAATGTGTTATTAAAGTATTTAAAGATTAAAAGACAGAGCCGGTGCCCTGAGGCGTTCAGCGAGCTCCGGGGTCCTTTCTAGACAAGGAGGGCGCTGAGGAACAGGGAGGGACGAACACATGGCGTGTGTGTTCTGCTGCCCTTCTGTCACTCGACAATAAAGCCAGTGTACATTATCATATCTATCGGTTGGTGTTAAAGAGATTGCTGCTCCGTCAGAGACGAGACGCAGCGAGAAGGCGCGACCATCGCAAATCCAATCAGCTCTCAGGGAAATGAAATGGGACGCAGGTTAGAGTTTGTTACGGAAAAGACACAACCAGGTGCAGGCGCGGGGTTGGAGTAAGGTGATCTAACATCTCCTGGCCTGTGAAGTCTGAAATATTATTGCGATTTGAACAGCTGACCCGCGCCTGCCTGAGCCATGCAGGGAAATCTCATTCTGCGTCTCTCTGCATAATCTGAAGCAGGATCGCTGTGGACGAGACTAAACGCACAGGACTTTCATTATTGTGATATTATTTTATGGGGCTGACAAAGGATGCATTTTTCTACATGGAGTTAGAACGGGAAGCAAGAAGGTGTGCAGATCATGTGTGACGAGTAGCTCCACTGGAAGATTAAACCTAATTAAAATTGTGATATGTTATCAAAATCACTTTCTTTTTAGACTGTTTTATCAACTAGATTCTGGTAAATAACAAAGAATTCTGCATTATTCTTAACAACAAAGAAGCCATGAGTGACTCAGTCATGACCAACAGTCGCAAGAAAAAAATTCAAAAGTTTGGCTGAACTGGGTTGAACTGCAGGCTGTGTAGACACAGCAATGAGGAAACAAGTATGGAAATAAAAATGTGCACAGTAAAATATCTATATTTGGGAGATTTAACCAAATAAAAATTCTGATATTTCATCAGAATCACTGTCTTCTACATGTCTCACTTAAATATTGACAGAGAATTGACCAGTTTACTAACTAGATTGTGCAAACAACTGAGAAGTCATGAGTGACTCAACTGTGACCAACATTCACAAGTCAAACATTTTCAATTTTGGCTGAACTGGGTTGAACTGCAGGCTGTGTACACAAAGAGGAGTCAAGTATGGAAACAAACTAAAAATGTGCACAGTAAAATGTCTGTATTATGTACAGTTATCATTTTGTGTCTCTCTGCATAATTTGAAGCAGGATCACTGTAAATGAGACTAAACGCAGAAGATACTATGTCATGGGACTGATAAAGGATGCAGTTTTCTACATAGAGTTCATGTGATAATCACGTGTGACAAGTAGCTCTGTTGGGGAGTTTATCCAAATTAAAACTGTGATATTTCTTCAAAAAATAACTTTCTTCTACATGTCTTTCTTTCTAAATTAGACCGATTTACTACCTAGATTTCTGCAACCGACAAAAAATGGAGCATTTTTCTGAACCAATGAGAAGCCACGAGTGACTCAGCTGTGATCAACAGTCATAAGACAAAAATTAAATAAATAATAATCTAATAATCTAACCTTTATTGATCCCCTTGGGGAAATTCATTCTCTGCATTGACCCATCCTATTCAAAGTTAACCTTAACTATACATACTAGGAGCAGTGGGCTGCCGTGGTGCAGCGCCCGGGGAGCAGTCAGGGGTTAAGGGCCTTGCTCAAGGGCCCACAGTGGTGGTGACTGGGACAAGCGGTCACTCTCACTTTCCCACCTCAACCTCTTGCCTGTCCGGGGGCTCGAACCAGCGACCCACCAGTATCGGGGCTGCAACTAACAATTATTTTCATTAGTGGTTAATCTGCTGACTGTAGATGTTGTCTTTAAAACATGTCATCATTATGTAGTATGTTTAGTGAATATATAGCATTACTGTGTATTTTCTTAAAGCTGTAAATTCCCATATTTCGAGAACTTGGATCATTTTTGCTGTTTCAGATAATTACAGATTATCAGAATAGTAAATTATTTTGATTTTATTTTATTTTTAATTGTTGCCGCTCTAACACGAATGACTTAAATATGCATGAAGGAATCAGTAAGGGAGTCGCTCCCTCGGGCAGGAACTCTTTCTTTGCTGCCTCATGTTTTCACTCAGTACTGTGGTGTGTTCCTGTCATGCCTGTCAGCTACTTTCACACAACTGCGGAGCTCACACAGAGTCAAAGACTACTCCAGCGCTCCGACTCGATCTGATTTAGAGGCAGCAGGCGGCAGGTTCGCGTGGCCACCAACGATCCATTTACTGAAGATGATGTCTTGCTTAAATCATCAACAGCAGCCTGACAAATTTTCACCTGCAGCATCACAAGCGGTGTTGCAGAGATTTCTTTTAAACATTAAACAGAGCACGGATTAAGTGCAAACTTGCTCTTTTGTTTTTCAGTCAGCGCTTGATAATGAATCGGATATGCAGCAGCGGCAACAGAAACACAGGCCCAGGGGCAATCAATGAGGAGATTCCCTGCTGGCACTGAGCCAAACTCATGCTACAGTATTTAGTTCAGTTGTTAAACACGTGGCACAAAACCAGGACAAATCAGTGTGACAGAGCAAATGACTTCTGTTAAATAAAACAGAGCTCATTTGTAAAGACAACTGAAATTTACAGGAAAAAAATGCTCCTGTGGTAGAAATTCACCCACAGATGACTTGGATCCTAATTTGTCTGATTTGGAAACACAAGGCTGGACTGACGCCTAATTGACTACAGGGCACGGTTGTTTAATTTTCATTTCTTTCAAATTATGGCGAGAAAATCACATCATGCGCATTGTGTGTTTCCACTACATTCACTCAGCAGCAGCCACTGTAATACTGCCACCAACCCTCCCAGAAGATTTCAAATTATGATGAAAT
Source organism: Chromis chromis (assembly GCA_900302755.1). Classification (NCBI taxonomy): domain Eukaryota; kingdom Metazoa; phylum Chordata; class Actinopteri; family Pomacentridae; genus Chromis; species Chromis chromis. Next base: position 11,596 of record OMNN01084446.1, read on the forward strand.
GAAAGTCTGACACGCCAAAGACAGTGTTTTTTGTGTAAAATTGAGGCTCCACAAGGTCCGTAGCGGTAAAACACAAGAGCACAGGAGGACATGAACACAGCGCTGCTCTGTTTGTCTGCTTATGTAATGACACACAGTGCAAACTAGAATAACACGCAGTAATAATGACGGATTCCCAACGTGGCATTTCAATTTCCAGTCATGAAACATGCTGGAATAGCAAAACAGCACATTGAAATTACATTTTTATCTCCTGCTGAAAGAATCTACATCTAGAAAATGATTTCTTTCTATTAACCACACTTCATTTTTAACTTTATTTAAGGACAACCCAGGTTATGATCCAATAAAAAACAAAAGTCATACTGTTACAAAGGGTACAACCTGTTCCTTTATGAAAAAGAAATGAATGCATGCACTGTGACTGAAGACCGTCTAATAAACAAAAGTTCTAGAGCAGCTACTAAAGGTTGTTATGCCAAGTTAAAGAAGAACTTTGATGCTAAACTTTTAAATCAACACAGACAAGCGGCCCTGGAAGTGCTCAACTACACTACACTTGCATGCTCGTGAAGGTCATGTAATACGATAAATAGTCACAAAACATCAACTATATGAACCTTGAGGTAAGATTATTCATTTTAAATTTATTCCACATACACCATGCAACTGATAGAAATACCCAACAGACCACAAAATGTTTACCTGTATGTAGTCATATTTTCAAAAACTACAGTGATCAGTTTCAGGAAATTACATGCAATTAAAGGACTTCACATCTATCTACCTGATTTCAATTCAATGCAGGTTTCAGTGAAAGGAAAAAGAACATGTCTGAGTTTTTCCACTTAATCCACAAACACTAGCAGAAGGAGCAGGTGAGATTATGGTCAACTTTCTCAGAGGATTGCTGATTTCTTAAGCTTCCACACCTGTAATCTTCTTGCTTCATGAGCTGCTAATGCTGCTGCTTTAGCGACGAAAATGGTTTTCGGTTTAAGCAACGCAGCTCAATTAAAGTGACTTAAAGAAATCCGCTTCCTGAAGCTCAGGATTTCTGCACGAATTTCCACTGAGAGATTGGAAATTCAGACGAAAACTCAACCAGAGATTCGTGTCCGTGCATTCCAACTGTAACACTAATGAGCAGAAGATGTAAATGAGGCCAGCCCCTTCCGATTGCCTTCTACTACGCAGGGCATCGGGGTCATGGGGTCGGTATAGTAATCACTTTGTTGTCTATGATCAATAGGCAGCACAGTGAACATGTGTAATCAATAACGGGCCAGGAGGGCAGGGTCAGTATGGTCTGATGCCGTCCTAAGTATGGCATAGGGTTTGGGATTTAGAGCAAACATTATGGTCTGACGTTTTGTGCATTCAGCAAAAGGTTTTCAGAGGTTTACAGTGTCATATTGTTAGATTTACATGCACACTACTGGGTGGTATGGATATGTGGCTTAACAGGCTGATTAATTCACCACATATTTTGGAAGCAAATAACCAAACCAGACTTTAATGAAGACAAAGTGCTTTCTACATGTTCCCCACTGTCTCGTCTCATCACACATCAAAAGGTAATTTGAGATGTTTGAGATGAAACCTGAGGGGAGAGATCTGAAAACATTAGTATCTGTCATGCTCTCTCAGCATGTGTCATTCTGTTTTGGACTTACTGTTTTACATATTTTGGGTTAACCTCTGATGCTGTGGAATGAGCCATGCCAAAAAAAAAAAAAGGGCTTGTGTGTGTTTTCGCGTGAGTCATTTCATATTGACGTGCTGACACTGATTCTGCTACTGAAATCCACTCCAGCTGGATCCAACTGGGACATCTGTGCTGAACATCCAGAAAACAAACAAGGGTATCTAAAAAAGTGATAACACTGGTTTAAATTCAAGAAAAGCATAAGGGAGCAACCACTTGCTCACAAGATCCAAATGAACACTTCTGGGATGTTTGGAGGAAGGGTGCCAGATGCTAAAAGTAGGAAATTCTAGCATTATTTTAGTAAGAAGATAAAACTTTTCTGATACAGTTGTAAACACAAGTTTACATACACTTGTAAAGACCATGTATATCATGACAAGCTTGAGTTTTCAATGACTCCTATAACTCTTACTTCTGTGAAGTATGTTGCTGCTATACTTTTTAGCTTGGTGCTTCTTGTTTTTCTGTTTATATCTGTAAACTGCAGCTAGACAGAGTCCAGGAAAAATTTCCCCACGAGGACAATAAAAGTATATCTTATCTTATCTTATCTTAACAAAGAAAAGGCCTGGAGAAAAGTTCTGTGGTCAGATTAAACAAAAATTGAGCTATTTGGCCACAATGACCAGAGATATGCTTTGAGGAATGAAGGTGAGGCCTTTAACGCTAAGAAAACCATACCTATTGTCGAGCATGGTGGTGGCAGTATCATGCTCTGGGGCTGTTTTGCTGCTAGTGAAACTGGTGTTTTACAAAAAGTAAATTAAACAAGAAAAAAGAAAGATAACCTTGACATTCTTCTTGAAAACCTATAATCATCAGCTAGAAGGTTGGGTATTGGACGCAGCTGGGTGTTCCAACAAGACAAGGATCTCAAACACATCATAAGTGGTAAAGAAGTGGCTAAATCAGGCTAGAATTAGGGTTTTAGACTGGCCAGGAATGAAGGTGAGGCCTTTAATGCTAAGAAAACCATACCAATTGCCGAGCATGGTGGTGGCAGTATCATGCTCTGGGGCTGTTTTGCTGCTAGTGGAACTGGTGTTTTACAAAAAGTAGATTAAACAAGAAAAAAGAAAGATAACCTCGACATTCTTCTTGAAAACCTAATAATCATCAGCTAGAAGGTTGGGTATTGGATGCAGCTGGGTGTTCCAACAAGACAAGGATCTCAAACACTCATCAAAAGTGATGAAGAAATGGCTACATCAAGCTAGAATTAAGGTTTTAGACTGGTCTCCCCAAAGTCCTGACTTAAACCTTATCAAGAACCTGTGGACTATGCTGACGAAACAAGTCTGTGTCAGAAAGCCAAGCAATTTTGTTGAACTGTACCAATTATGTCAACGAGAGTGGTCAAAGACACAACCAGAAGCTTGCCAGAAGCACCTAGTTTAAGCAAAAGCACCCAAATATTAGCATTGCTGTTTTTAAGTCTTTACAACTGTGTGTAAACTTTTGTTCACAATTGTACGTTTAACTCTGTCAGCCATGACAACCATTATCCTTACAATATGGCTGCAGTGCAAGAGGTGTGTGTAGCATACATTAGACATTAATACTACTAAATCTTCTAGGGCTGGTCCAGAATATTCGAATATCCGAATACTCGTTCGTTGTGGTGGTATTCAAATAGTAATTTTGATATTCGAATAGTCGTTCACGCGGCCACCGGTCGCTGCTGCGTGACACCGCGCGTCGCCGAAAGCTGCTACGCTACGCTACGCTTCCCCCCGCTACACTCACGCTATGCTACGCTATGCTATGCTACGCTACGCTATGCTATTCAGAACAGCCCTAAAACCTTCACTCAAATCCTAATTCCAAGGTTTTGTGTGAAGTCAAAAGTTTACACACAGCAAAACTAAAGAATACTAGTCCGCACAAGTTTACCCTCCTGACTAAGACACAAGGAAACGATAGTAAACAATGTTTTGATGAGCGTATCACAAGCTCACTGTAAGCTAAGGGCACATGATAAATACCAATTCTGAGCTACTCCAGTGGAAACAATGTCTAATGTGTTTCTGTAAAAAAAAACAGCAGTACCATTAAAACAGGAGGGGTAGTTTGTGCTATAAAACTTTTATGGCTCCTTCCACTGATCATCGCTCCTGCTGTACAACGCATTAACTAAACCAGCAACACTTTACAGCCCTGCTCTCTGTCTGCACACAGGGAAACTAAAACAGGGAAAGCCAAGTTGGGTACATTTTACAGATGCAAAATAGTAAATAATTAGCAACAATAGTGGTATTTTTAATTTTACTGCAGCAGCACCGTGTGCACTCAGCAGCTCAGCAGGTTCCAGAACTTGGGTTGTATTGATGCTTCGCTGGAAGGAATGTTAATAGCTGACGGCCTCAGATAGTACTACTGACTATCTGTCAACAAGGCAGCACAGGAGGAGATTAATATGAAGGAAAGTTTAATAATGCAAACAAATAAATAGATACATATGTAGGAACACATTTAAGATTAGATGTATTCCTTTTGAGGAAACATCTGGAGTTGAAACTTAAAATGAACAGAAACTTGGTGGTCCCACATCATCGTCTTGCACTCTATAACGTGATACAGGATGCAGAGAAGCAACCTTAAACCAGATCATTTCCACAACCATGCGTCACAGTTGGCCCCAGGTTGTTGTCCTGAACCAAACATGTCGAGTGTTTCTGCAGCCAAACAACTCGATCTTTGTTGCTGAAGTGTAGTTGTGTTGTTCTTTTTGGCAGCAAACTTTTCCTGGCACAACTCTCCCACGCAGGTCAAATTTGTCTCCTTCTGATTGTAAGTGCAGCACTTTGACAC
>OMNN01084448.1:0-18292 GCA_900302755.1 Chromis chromis
GCGAGAGGGTTGGAGGTTTAAGTAGCTTATTTGTTTTCTGGTGATTTGTTTGACCTTTTCACATCTCTGCCTTCCCAACCTATCTGATTTGTTAAAGGATCAACATTGACCATAGAGGTGGGTGTTTGCTGACTGCTTCATCCATAATACATTATTAATAGTCTGAATTAACTGCAGGATTGGAAAATTATCTTTTTCATGTGAACTTGACCTTGAAATGAGGCCGGTGCGATGCGGAGAGTAAGAAGGTTGCGGAGAGGAAAAAAAAAAGAAAGCTATCCATCAGGAGGGAATAGAGGGAAACAGAGGCAGAGTTGTTTGGAGTGAAAAGAATGATGGGTGGAGATGTGAGGAAAGAGAAATGAGCGAAGGAGGGCAGGCAGACAGGTGAGAAGACAAAGAGGTCTGGTGATGGGCAGAGGGCAATCTGTGGGAAGAAACAGAGACGGCAGAGACAAAGGGAGAAGGATGAGGAGGGGAGAAAGAGATTGCTGTTTTAAGGAGATTAGCTTTCAGATAGAGTAGATGAGACAGAGAGGGAGTGATGATGGGGGAAGTCGCAGCTGTAAGGGCAGGAAAAGAGAAAATGTGTTGAAGAGACCATAAACGCTCAGAGGGTTTGTTTTAGCTCGGTCTGATTAACGAGGCTGTTTACTGGCTGTAAACAGCGCAGGATCGAGAAAATACTGATCAACTGAATGTCACCCTTACAGGAGGAAAACATAAAAACACTGCTCAGGTTATTACCGCCCCTCATCATCTACACTTATACACCTGACAAAAACATCACAATAATCCCAACAAATCCAATGGTTCAGAGTGTGTTTTGTTTGATTTATCAGATTGCTCCTCCTTTAATTATGATGTATGCGCACAGGTCCGAGCATGTTGGAGTTCTGGCTGGATGAAACTTGACCTGTTTATGAGGCACCATAACCCGGGATTTATACCGAGGGATAAACGGAAAACCTAGCAGCGATGAGGGCTAGGTGGGTGTGGGCAAGATGGATGGAGTGATGAAGTAGTACAAAGAGAGGGTCAGTAATCACGCAGCGGTGCACTTTCAAACATTACCAAAACCCAATATTTACTGTGCGTGTACCGACTGCCTGACATCAATACAGCTGAGTATAAACAAATGTAGATTTCATTCGGGGCCGGCTTTCGATACACTTATTCTGAGAGAAATAAATATATCAGCAGAGAAATCCATTTTACTACCACTCCCCTCGCAGCTTATTGCCATCAGGGTTGTTTTAGCTTTACTTGGCAAAGCAGCAAAGTGCGAGGGTATCGAAGAGCAGTGCATCCACAATTCAGCCACTGAAATGACGCCCGCAGGCGAGGCCCACTCATCTGAAAATATGGTATTGGTTAACATTACATCTTTGTGTTAAATCCTTAAGTCCCACAGAGCTGCAAAATGAAAGGGGCTATTTCATTTATTGAGACTGGCAGTTGGAACACTTCCATGGCTTGGGTTGGCTCTAAAACCTTCCGGCTCAGTCCGAATGATTAAGAACTAATGTATAGGAATGTTACCTTATCCCTGAGAACCCTGGGTACTTGTGTAACATTAAATATTAATGAAATGTATGCAATTGGAGCATATAGTATAGAACTAGAATCAGTGGCACAACCCACTTCACAAACTCTACACTTAACTGCCTTGACACGCAAAGCTTTTGCTGTTTCTATCTGTTGTTTTCGCCTATTTCTTGTGGTGCAATTTGGGATTAAACATGTCAGACTGAACATCATCTCCATCTTTTCTGTCTTTTACATTTTTCCAGCTTGATGTTTAGGCTTCTATCCTCCCAGTTTCCCCCCGTTCATCCTGTATATCTCGACTTGCTGTTCAGTTATCTCGGTCTGCTTTTGAGTGTTGCTATAGTTACTGATCTAGGAGAAGAGGACTACTGGTGTGAAGCAGCGGGAGGCCGCGAGTGTGAGGGATTTAAATGAAAGTCAGGTTAGGACATGCTGAAGTGCTACATGTGATACCCAAGCTTAACGTACACACTTTTTTATTTTCTAAACATACATAGAAAAGAAAAAAATCAAAGTGTAAAGGACATTAACCTGTGCTGCATTAAAAATAAAAGCTTTAGGAGGAAAGGGCAAGTAGCAATTAGAGATCTGAAGAAGTTTTTTCTGTTTAAGAACACTGAAAAGCCCCAATATTAACTGACTGACCACTGACTTATGAAGTGAATCGACTCTTATTTTGATACAGTGGCACCTTTAAATGGGTAGGATATATTAGGCAGCAAGTAAACTCTCATTTCTTGATGTTGATGTGTTGCAAGCAGGAAAAAGGGGCCAGAGTAAAGATCTGAGCAACTTTGACAAGGGAGAAGTTATGATGGATGTCTGGGTCAGAGCATCTTGAAAACTACGGGTCTTGCAGTGGGTTCAAGGGAAAGACAAGTGGTGATTCAGCAACAGGTTCATGGGAGGATGGGTGTGGAGAGTGAAAGCTGGTCAATGTGGTCCGATCCCACAGAAGAGCTTCTGAAAACCTTAATGCTTATGATGGAAAGGTGTCAGAACACAGTGTGTCACAGCTTGCTTTTTATGGGGCCCTGAGTTTCCTGTTCACTGCCGAAAGTCCCTACAATGGGCACATGGGCATCAGAACTGGAACATCGAACAATGGAGGAAGGCGTCCTCGTCTGGTGAATCATGTTTTCTTTCACATCATGTGGACGGCTGGGTGGATGTTTGTCTGTTTACCTGGGAAACACATGGCAGCTGTGTGCGCTGGCCTTCACATGTTACTTTAAGACATCACGTTTACCTAAATATTGTTGCAAACCACACATACCCTACACCATGACAACAGGAGGATGATGCACACTGCCACACTGCAAACATTGCTCAGGAATGGTTTGAGGAGCAGGGCAAAGAAGAGTTCAAGGTGTCGATTTGGCCTCCATATTCTCCAGATTTCAATCAGATCAAGCATCTGTGGGATGTGTTGGAAAAACAAGTCCAATCCTTGGAGGTCCCACCTCATAACCTACAGAACCCAAAGGATCTGCTAACATTCTGATGTATTCCAAAGCAAGATCAAGTTTGATAGAGCCAGGTTTTCTTTGTGTTATCTGGTTTGACAAAGCCTAAAACCCCAAGCAGAGATATCACTCCAAGCAGTGGTTATCAACTTTCTTTGTTAGCCCAGGTTTTCTTCATTTTCTCTGTTTGCATTAACATAAAAGGGGGTGTTTAACACATCATGTGACTCTTCTTCCGCATTAATCTTGCTTAGTTTTACACCTCACAGGACATCCCTCGACAAGTCAGAGCTGCTCTGGCGGCACGAGGGAGATTTAATGAGGTGGTTTTAATATTGTGGTTGATCAGTGCATGTCCGTATACATATATATATATATATATACACAGTATATACGTGTATATATGACCATAACCATTTGTGGGTGGATGTGAAGAGAGAAAGCTTTATTCTGCTCATTCCCTTGTTTATGCAGCACAGTTATTCATTTGGGCAGCAAAACTCTTTCATCCTCTCTGCCACATCTGCCCATCCCTCCTCCTCCTCTTCGTCTCCCCCCTGCCCTTTCAGTTTGACGAAACACAACACTTTTTCATGTCCATTCCTCCTTTTCTGCTCATCTTCTCTCCTCCAGCTTTGCTGTCCTCACTGCCTCCTCACATTTTTTATCCTTTCTCCATCCACTTCCTCTGTCTGACCCTTTTCCTATTTAGTTCTTTTTTTATTCACCTCTCTCTATGGTCCATTGCTCTCTATACATTTTTTTCCTCTTTCTTTAATTTAGATTTTCATCACACTTTGCTATCTCTGTCTTGCTCAGACTCCCTTTCATTTTATTTCTTTTGATGACAATCTCTCTTTTTCACTTCCCTGTCATTGTCTCACCCTGTCTCTGGCTCCCTGCACTGCTTCAGTCACTCTCTGGCTCCCTGGCTCACTGACTCATGGTTCTCCTCTATTAGTATTCCCCCAGGGTGGCTAGACTCCACAATGTGTCGCGTGTCACCTCACCTAAAGGCAAACAATGAAAAACGAAATGTCTGTAGAAATCCAGCCGTGCCTTTGCCTTTGCAGATTTTTGAGGAGGAATAAGGAGAAAGAGACTATGAGGGGAAAAAAGGCAGTAATTGAAGGAGACCAAAAGACCGGTCTCTTATTATTTAGGGAGCTCAGACAGATTTGGTCATCCATATGTATGGATGATACAGAGACCGACTAGAACACGGTGGCTGCATGTGAAGAGTGAATTACGCCACATTTTCTCCATTTCCCCATAAAAAGCTGCTGAGGTGTGCCGCAGGGGCTGCTGCATCAACTTGTTTCTGCACAGATGAGTGATCCCATTTTGTTTACATTTAGATCTCAGATTGTGCTTTTAGTTTAGTGAATGTCAGGGTAGAGAGGGTTAAGGTTAAATGCATGAGTGTGACCGAGTTTTCACAGGTTAAGCTGGGCTTAAACAGGTTTGTGGCAACCAATAATGTAACGGCCAATAACGTAATAACATTTGCCAATAATGTAATAAGTTATTACATTATTGGCTGGTTATTATGTTAATGGCCTAGCATTTTGTAATAACTGCAGCCGATAATGTAACAATACATAAATAGGACTGCATTTCTTGGAAATAAAAGATTTGTTTACAGTTTTTGTTTGCTCATCAAAAATAGGTATAGTGGATGGCATAGTCATATTCATTCATCAAGGATAAGTCCCATGTAGCTCTCACTCTCTTAATTATGGTTGTAAGAGCCCATTTGAGAATTATTTCTTTATTTAGAATATTGTTTATTTGCTTAGATATGTAAATTTATAATTTCATGTCAGTGTCTCTGTTGGATGTTGCATTGTCAAATGAATTTACCATATTTTTTCTTGTAAAACATTTCATTAAAACTTTTTTTAAACATTTCTCAAGGAAAAACGATTCAGTCCTCACTCAAAACTGTATTTAAATAACTGAACTGGCACTATAATGGCACTTAACTCCAGTATACAACATAGAACATGAACACTCATTTACAAATGTAAAAAAAAACAACTGAAGAGTACTATGTACGTCATTTTCTCCAAAACCTTATTACATTATTGCCAAGTTATTACTTTATTGGCTTAATTACATTTAAAATGGCCAAAATTATTATGTTATTGGCCATTATTACGGTATTAGTTGCTACAAGGTTCATCAATTAATTAAGTAGTTATTTGACTGGAGATGAATAGTTTGATAGCCGATTCACTGTTGAAGTATTTATTTAAAAAATAGGCTCTCAAGTACAAATATATGTGATGCTCTTCTCTGTCTGTCTGGATGTCTTTGGCTTTTGAATACATAAGACTAAACAGGTAATATTAAGATTCTTGGATTACTGTGAAAAAACACGATTAAATACTTAAAAAACAGTGATTGCAGCCTTGCAGTTGTAGCACATCCTCTGTACGTGTACAATCGTATGATCACAGGCTTACAAACACCCTCCTTGTCCATTCTATCTGCCTGTGTGTTCGCCAGTACGCAGCTGTCAGACACAGTTTTCTCATTACAGCAGCTCTGACAGTGCAGAATGAGCAGGTATACTAAAGGTGAATATTCCCCTCTGTCTTCGTTCTCGTCTCTGCTGTTAGCTAAACAATAGCTGGCATTTATAGCCCTGAACAGGCCTATCATCTTGCAGGGTATTCATGAAACGTCCGAGCAGTCGTCAATATGAAATGTACGTATTATTCTCTGTGACTTTGATCTAGTCCTGATTTTGGACCGCATGTCCGGATGTCCCACTGCGGTAAAACGCCGGTGGCAGCTCCACTCCTTTTTCATTTGCAGGGGAAGATCTGTGCGCCGCTGGAGGGATGTCCAAAGTCTTTGTTCGACTTGTTTTCTTGTAGGCTCCCACATAGCCAGTCTCGTCCATCTTTAAAACTCAGAATTAAACATGCACTCAAGGCCTCTTTCTCACACACCTCACTCAACACAGAGGAGGAGAGGTAAGCGAGAGCGTGATAATATAGAGGGGGTGTCAATGTGTGCGTCATGTGATGTAACTCAGGAGCAGGGGGTTAGCGACAGAGTGAGGAGGAGGAGGATGAAGGAGGGATGGAGGCGGATGATGAAAGGCCGAGATAAAGAGAGGATGGCCTGAGAACACAGAGCATAAAAGCTGTCGCAAAACCTTCTCCCCTGGGGCTAAAAGATCGCTCCGTCTCCCTCCAAGGCGCTTGAAAGGCCCACAATGTCCCAGCAGGTCGCTCAGAGATAGCTTCTCTTCAAATTCACACAAATACAAAGACCTCCCACACTTGCAGACAGACAAAGATTGCAACCATCAGCATAAATGTCGCACTAAGCTTTATACTTGTATACAGCTTTCTAGGTATAACAGAACTTATTGTAATGTGATGAATCTGACGGATACCATTTCCAACAGGGGAGCTAAACGCAGTAGCGAGTTCAGACAACTAGAAAAGAGAACAAAACAATGGGATGGTGGTAGTGTGTGGCTGTTTGTGCCCTGCGATAAGGTGCCCTCCTACACATTACACACACACTCCCACACTGACCTTCAGTAGGTACCTTTGTAGACAGGTGGTGGTGCCATTGCCTGTTGCTAAGCAATTACCAAGTCCATTACCCCTGCAACATGCCCATAATGTGTGTTTTTTTCCCTCTGTGTGTGTGTGTCTTTGTATGTGCTTGTGTAAGCGCTCATTAAAACAGATATATTTAATAAAGTGCTTTGTTGCTGTAGCCCCTGCCTTCTGTTGGCTGACCCTTTTTGCACTTATTTTTCTACCATATTTTTTTAAAGGAACCTTCAGTTATATAACAGCTAATTTACACTTAATCACTTCATGCCTCTCGAGTGGATCGGCTATCTAAAGAGCTAAGTGAAAATGTATTCAATAAACATTTCAGATGAGCTCAAATCTAATTGTTAAATCTTTTTGGCAGCTATAAAACAGCTTCGAGTGAATTAATGCCTCCCTCCGGACTGGATCTGTTTTGCATGCAGCTCGAGCAAAACCAAGTCAAATTGCAATCGTATTAGTGATTTGGCCACTGGAGACACATGTGGTTAAATGTAAGTGAAAGTTAAGTGCACAGACAAAGTCAGGTCACAGGAGTATAATGGCAAGCTGCTGATGTTTAACCCTCTGAACCCCAAAACCCACAGGCAGGTTTGAAAGGCATGGTATCTTAGAAAACAATTTGCAAAAATTACACTATTTATCAGAGCTACAAACTGAAATATTCATCAGATTTTCAAATATCAGATGAATCCGATGAGAACTAATCATGTTTTTAATGCCATTCCGCTGGGAAAATTTGACCAAATCTGAGCTTAAAATCATGGTATTTCATGAAAATGTGTCGTTTAAAATTTGGTCAAAGATTATGAGTTTTGTAATTACTAATTGGATTCAATAAAAAACTAAAAATTCCACTCTCCTTGGTGCAACAGTAAAGCCATGACTGACTTATATGTGATTATCAGACTTTTTGGCTGAACTGGGATTAACTGCAGGCTGTGTTTACGCAGAGCTGATAAGCAAATCCAAAATGTAAGTAGTAAAATATCCGATGTAAGTGAAGAGACAAATTTTTTTTTGTAGTATCGCTAACACCGGGGGACAAATGTTGTACATGCTAATTCCATTGTTCCCATTTTTTTAAAACAAAAAAATCAAGAAATTCTGCTTTTTCTTTGTTATGATTTGTTGCTTTTTAACTTCGTCATACTGCTCAAGTGACATTTTTGAAATCTTACTACCAAGCCAAAATTGTGCTGTTACCATAGAGGTGCAGGCCTTTAAATTGCAATGAAAAATTAACCCACAGTGAATAAAAATGTGACAGGAATGTCCCAGAAAGTGCTTGGTGTTCAGTAATATTAGATTTTAGGTAATGGCACAAGTCTTAGCAAACATATTGCACTTCCAATAGACAGTGCAGTACTTTAGTTTTCATTTGAAGTGATGTTAGTGAATGTCTGGTAAAAATGGTTTGCACCAAAAGACTGAGTTGAATGATGATAAAATGCACAACAGAGCTAAAGGGAACTGCAGGGTTGAGTAACACATTTCACATTTGACCGATAGATAATCTAAAAAATTAGATGTAGCTTTACAGAATAAGTTCAGGTGTTTTCAAGTCTATCTTAAACCATTACTCAGATGGCATACATTTTGTATTCTGCTGTGTTCTGTCATGTCTTAGGAGTCTTTTACTTTTTATCGTTTGTAAGAGCAAGAGAATTAAGAAGTGAGATTTATTGTTATGTGCCTGTATCCAAGTCCAGAGCATTACTTCATTGTGAGAGTGTGTGTGTGTGTGTGTGTGTGTGTGTGTGTGTGTGTGTGTGTGTGTGTGTGTGTGTGTGTGTGTGTGTGTGTGTGTGTGTGTGTGTGTGTGTGCGTGTGTGTGTGTGTGTGTGGTCATATGCCCATTCTTGATGCACGCAGCTTGATATACGACACACTGGCTAAATGCAGCAGCATGTGTTGGCTGTAAATAACTGGCAAGCTATTAGAAAAGGTTAGACAACTGTAGCTGGTGAAACACAGTGCAGACCGAGGCACGTGGACGCACACAATATTCCACCTTGATCTTGCGCATTCCCACTCGCAGGTACATAGACAGATGGTCAGACACAAGCTGTTATACACACCCACCCCTCCACTTTCAGTCAGCCTGGAAGAGAGCGGATGTGATTTGATAACCATGAGATAGCCAGATACCCTCCCCTTACAGTCAGCCTATTGCGGGAACCTACTTTTGCCCCCTAATGCAGAAATGATTGGTACTCTAATGCCATTACTTCTCCCCAGTATTCAATTAAAATCACTCTTCTCTAAAATATAAAAAAATAAAATGTTGAGGCAAAGGCATTACTTATCCTGTCTGACTGCTGCCTCCTTCCCTCCCACCTCATTCTGCCTTCACATGCTCAATCTGTAAGGGAAAGGCTAATTAAAGTTGAACTTCACCTGTACAAATGCACACCTACAAGTGATTATGTGCCACAAATAACAGCATACCGGCACATTTCAGTAACATTCAAGTCAAAATATACATCCACAGCAGTACTACACAGTAATTTAATGTAATTATATGTTTATTGGCTAACTGTTGTGCACTATCCTTGGTGGCAAAGTGCTATAATAATAATATTTTTTACAGTAATTAGCTCACCGGTTGTTACTTCTACTGTGACGCCTCCATCTAACCTCATTCCTCGGTATGTTTTGTTCAGAATTTCTTGCAATTTTCTCCTTCATTTCCACAAGCAAAAGAGAAAAATTTAAGCAAAGTGGACCGCTGCTACTCCTGCTGCTTCTTTCAGTCAAACCTTTTCATGTGAATCCGAGATAAGTTGTTTGGTCTCCCCAATCGTTCACAAGATATCTCTGTTATCTTAACCCGTGAAGATAAAAAGATAAAATGACAGTTGTGTGACTGCGACAAATGTAATGTGAAAATTACTGCTTCTGGTGAGCAGTTTATGTGTAGCATGTGGTATTTTTTTTTAGATTATGTTATTTTGAGTTTGGTCCACATGTAACCTGATCTTTCCCTATTCAAAATAATGATGTCTTCTTGAACACAAATCAAAATATCAATTTGTAGAACATGGGATTGACTTTACACATGTTATTTTTTCCTTTTTGCTGTTTTTGAGGCAGTAGGGTTTTTTTAAAGATTTTTTTTTAAGTATACTTGTTTACTGGGAAAATCAAAACCACTCTTACTCTGTTTGTATGCTAAATACAGCCATCAGCTAAATATTGCACATAGATTAAAAACAAATGGTAAGAGCTAGCTTGGCACTGTATGAATTTGTTGTTTTTACTAAGTTAGATGGCTACTGACTGGAGCTTCTAAGTAAACCTAACGGTTATGTCACGTGACCCACGTGCAGAGGAGTACCGGCTGTGCCGGGTTTGAGTCCGACCTTGGCCATTTACCACATGTCCTTCCCCACTCTCTCCCATTTCTAACTCACTAACATACATTGTCCTGTCCTCTCTAATAATAAAAGCATGAAAAGGCCAAAAATAAATCTTTAAAAAAAAAAAACCCTGTGAAACCCAAAGCCTGCCGGTAGATGTGAAGGGCATGTTATCTTTTTAAAAAATCAGTATATCGAAACCATTTATCAGAGCCTGAAACTGTAAAAATGGTTGTCCTCGACATTACCACTTTTGGTTCCATTGGGAAAATTTACCAAATCTCAGCTTAACATCGTGATATTTCATCAAAATCACTTAATTCCAAATGCCAAATTTTTAAAAATTGCCAAAAAATAAAGGGGTTGCACAAACCAGAAACTATAAAATAAATCAATAACATGACAAAAACTTCAGGGACTATGTTGGAAATTTTTTATTTCAGATTTCCCCCCATTTTTGTGAAATAAAAAATCTAACAAAATGTTTTTTATTAGGATTTTTTAGCATTATAACTTTGTTATACTATACAAAATACATTTTTGAGTTTTCTTTACTTCTAGCCATGATTGTGCTGTTAACGTAGATGTGCAGGACTTTATACCACAAGGAAAAAATGAGCCCACAGTTAGTAAAAAATGCGACAGAAGCAACAACAAAAAAAATAATGCCCAAAAACTGTTTGGAGTTCAGAGGGTTATGGCTAATTCATGGTTTATGCATCTGCCTGGCAATGTAGTCCCCCCTGTGTGGACATCCCAGTGTTTCCAACCATGTGGGCCAAATGCATTAATGAGTTTTGTGCACTGTATTGTTTTCTGAAACAAGTAAAGCAGTCTTCTTACTGTCAGGAGGTCGCTATTACATTTTCCATTTTCCACATGTGTGGACATGTTTTCTAGTCCATGTGTGAGTTAACAAGAACGTCATCATTCTTCTCTGCCAGTAAAAAACACAACCACCAGTTTTCCCAAAATGTCAAAATATTCCTTTAGGTTTGAAGCACTACTATTTCAACATACAGCTGTCATTACACCTCCTCTATTCAGAGCTAATCTGACATTCATTTCATTGCTTTTTCCTCAACTTGGCTTTTAGCAAGCAGAGTAAGCCAACCTGGTAGATCTGATGTGACAGCACTTGTTTCTCCCATTTTATTGGGAATGTGTTTGTGTGTGTTTTGGCTCACTGGACGTGACTTCAGCTTTCTTCTTTCCCTGCATCTCCTTCTTCCTCATCCACATCCACTCATCCTGCTCCTCTTCTCTCCCATGTCTCTCTGGGTAAAGGCCCCAGTGGTAGAGGAAAGGTGATTTATGGTTTATGGCTGTTGGCTCCAAATGGGATGTTTTATTCAGTGGTGGGAGGAAGTCGCTGCCTTTTTTCTGCTTGCTTTCCAGAGCCTTGCATTAAAGCACATAACAGAAGCACGCACACACACACACACACACACACACACACACACACACACACACGCACAAAATTTAAAAGGATGACTTACAGACCAACACTGACATTTTCTCTTGCATTCAGAAATGGCATTTGACAAGGAGAGACAGACTGACTGAAACGGACAGAATGACAGGCGTGCATGCAAGTGACAAAGAATCAAATGCGCAGAAAAAAGAATAATGGCAACTTCTGTAGTAAACTGTGGTTTCAGCTATTGTGTGTGAGTGTGCGCTCAAAGTCAAGGTCACCTCGGTGGGCTGCATTTCTCTCCCTGTTGTCAGCTCGCATGCTGACAGCTACACATCGAGTTATGCGCAGAAATGGAAATCTTTCTGCCTGTCTCTCTTTCTCCGTATCTTTTTTCTTATTTATTATGATTCACATTTGCATGTTTATCCAAATGTTCAATGAAGTTAAAATGCAAGCTTGCGGATGTGCAGTTTTGCACAGAGTGAACGCCGCGTGTGAGAAAGTTCATGTCGGTGTGAATAATGCAGTTAGAATAACAGTGTGAATATTCATCAGCTGGGTTTCCGGTGGCAGTTACCCATGTAGCTGTCACTCAGCATCCCAGGTGGGTACAGTTACAAATCCACACACTCATCCTTGTTTCAGGGGTGTTTACTGTACTCTGTGTTGGGATATTTGCACTTTTTTTTCCATTTTTCTTCACACTTCATATTTACACAAGCATGTTTGAGTGTATATTAATGTAACG
This sequence comes from Chromis chromis, assembly GCA_900302755.1. NCBI lineage: Eukaryota > Metazoa > Chordata > Actinopteri > Pomacentridae > Chromis > Chromis chromis. The sequence continues at coordinate 12,132 of OMNN01084448.1, forward strand.
CGTTTGCCTCGGGGTGGGGGAATCCGCTGATTTATTTATTGCATCTGTCCCTAAGAGTCATCATGTAAGCAGGATAGACTCCAGCTTGTCTCCTCTGTGTGTTTATGACCTCCAGTTGAAGCTCTCGTGGCAGAGCTCCCAAACTCTCAGCTTTAATTCCAGCGTAAGGTCCTGCTGGAGAGACAGGTGCACTAAACATGACTTATCCTTCACCTGAGTCCCCCTGCGATTGGACACTAATTGAACTTGTGTGCATGTTTGTGTGTATGTGTGTGTGTGTCTGTCTGTGTGTGTGCGTGCACAAGCATGTCTCTGCAATTGAAATGCACGCACTTTCACTCACATATATATCCCCGGAACTAATTTCAACTTTATTCTCCTTCTGTGATCTGGAGAGCAAAGACAAGTCATGCAATAGCTCAGCGTGGAGCCGTAAACACGGCAGGTGAAATGGTGCTCGGAAAGCACACAACTCTCCCCAAGCTCCCCAGGAATATTCAGATAGTTTTCATTTTCCACAAGATTGGCTCTGGGTGATGGCCACTCGGCACAAGAAGGGATGAGGAGACAGGAAAATAAAATTAGGGGGGAGCAGTACTAGGGAGGGAATGTGTGTTTGTGTTTAACATTACCATCCCTCAGCCTCTCGTTGAGGCGGGGAAGAAGCAGATGGTTTACAAGAGGAATGACAATATGTGTATTTTCCTTTTGCCATCTTGCTTATCTCCCATCTCATTTGCCTGTTTGTTCATTACAGCGTGATAATGCATTTACTAATGTGCAATACCTGGTGTGCTCATGTTTTTTATAGACCCAGAAGGGCGGGACAGCACTGTATTAGATATGCAGGATTGAAGTCAGGGTTAAAAAGGCAGATAGTTTTCTGAAATAATGGGGAGAAGGACAGAATGTCATCAAGAGGGTTCGAAATAAGTGAATTTGTCAAGGAAAAGCTGATATGGAGAAAGGATAATTGCTTGTATGGAAAGTGGAGGTGTGGGAGCTTTGGCTTCCTCTCTAAACTCTCAAGCTGACCTTGGTGGAGGAAAAATATATTTTTGAGTCTGCCTGTCCTTTCGGCGTCTTTGTATATTTCCCTCTGTGTTTTACATGTGTCCTCTACTACTTTCTCCCTTTCCTGTTGAAGCTGGTGTCTGGATGTGCGCCTAAGTACATGTATGCGTTTGTGTTTTCTGTCATTTGTGTGTGTATTGCCTTTCCCAGCACAGCTTCTCCTGCAGTGATAAATCTAGTTATAGTGTAGCCATAGGGGCGGATAGCAGAGAGACAATCCCCCCCTATTAAAGCTACTAGCAGCCTACTATTCTTAGCTCAGGCAATCACAGCACTCTCATTATTACACAATAGGGTGGAGGCATGCAACTCATCATTTCTCATCATCTTCACAGCCTCTGGCAATGAATGCACACACTAAGACTTTTGCACGTGCACACATACATTCGCTCAGCGGCTTATTATCAACTATTGTACCTGATGTGTTTTTGAATTCGTTGAAATAAGTGGAGAAAAGGAGTGAGGGGTGGAGGTTCATCAATACTAACTGTAACACCAGTGTATCAGAGCTGATAAAGCTCCTTAGTTCTCAGCAGTCGAAAATTAATTTGCTTTTTTAAGATATTCTGACTGATACTTTTATTGTGTTGTAATTATCATCTGCCGTGAGGGAAAAATATCTGGGGATTAGTGAAGATGTTTTTTTTTAAAACAAAGATGTCTTGAGGTCATAGAAGAACTTTGGCGAGGCCCCATGGTGAGCAGGGAGAACAAAGTTGTTTTTTCTCTTATAAGCAAATTATTTCAGTTTTTAATTTTTTTTAAATTTGCATTTCATGCAATAATAGAACTTGAACAGGCTCCCAGACAGACAGGACTTAGTGAAATACCTGCAAAATCTTGATAGTCACTAGAATTGGAACTGGACTAGAAATGAAGTTGTCATTATGATTATTTTGCTGTTGTCTTTATTCTGTCTCTCTGTGTTTGTTTTTGGTATTTGCCACCCAAAAGTTGATGAAAATGACATGACTTGTTGGGACTATCTTGAAAATGATCTGATGAATCTTAATCCTGTAAACTAATAGTCAGTTAAATACATTATTATCAGAAAAATGACCCCATCAGTATCATATTATAATGGTGATGGTGATGGTCCATCTTTAAGGACAGAATCAGAGCAAGGAAACAACTGATAACTAGACATGAATGAGCACAAAACTTTTGAGATGACATCACTGGCAGCTCTCAAAAAACCGTCTGGGTCGGTCTGCTGCATCTCGGCTCAGTCTGGTGATCTGTAGCAAGCCTGATGTGAGACTTTCTACCCACCTTGTGTCTCGGGTCTATCTCTACAACTTTGCAGTGCAGGATTTAGATAGCAGCACTTTTTAGATTAAAAAAAACCCTAAGATCTTTGGATTTATCCGGGTAGTTCAGAGAAACAGAATCAGACAGAGAGAGATAATGAGAAAGAGAGCCAGGAGGAATAAGAGGCACAGCTCCCCTCCTCCCCTTTCCCCCTGCTCCCACTGTCAGGAGAGTGTGTTTGTGGGTGTGTTGGACAGGCGGAATGGCTTGTTTATGGGCAGATTAATTGCTTTTATGGCCTTGTTTCTCCCTGTGAATGGTGCTGGGTGTTTTAATGAACACCCACACTGACTGACTGCCTGCCTTGCCAGCCTGCTATGCCATTCCTGCTGCTGCTTTTTAGAGCATAGCCAAGCTTTAGCTAGAGCCCAACTACAGCTAACTGCCTAATGCTCACTTCATAGCCTTGCACAGGTGACTGATTTCATTCATGTGTGCGGCTGTGCGCCCAGCCATCCTGAGAGGCCCAGCGCAGGTGGGTGGTTCCACCCGAGGCCCACAGGGCTGAGGGGCGACCAGCCGTTAACTGGACCGTGACTTTAATCATTTCCTGCTGAGGTGAGGAGAGGTAAGCCAGGCTTTCTGCTGTGTTAAGCTGCAGTCATGGCCACGAAAGATTCTTAAAAAGTCTTTCAAAGAAGCAGATACAGTGATAGGTTTGAGAGGAGACCATTTAGTAAAGACGTTGAAGGAATTAATACGAGGTAAGCGCCTTCCACATAGCAGCTTTACATGGATCAATTAGAAATCAAGTAAAATCTGCCCCTCGCTAGTTCCCTGCCCTTCCCTTCTCACTTCATCACCTCTAATTATGCATTACTTCTCTCTCCCTCTTTTCGACCCCTATTCTCTCCTTTTGTCTTCATCCCTATTACTCTCTTCCTCTCTCTCTCTCTCCCCCTCTCATTAATCAGGTCTGCAGGGTTTCTCTTTCTTCTGGCTTTCTACTTCATTAAGCCCGAAACAGCAATGGACCATTGCTAATGGACAGTCTCAGCTTTAACTCACAACTCAAGCCAGGCTATAATTGTTTGTTTTGTGTGTATGTGGGTCTGGGACACTGAGTGTTTGCGAGTGCTGTGTGTGTGTCCATTTAATTGGTCATTTGTGTGTGACTTTAGAGCTGCAAGGGGAAAAAATAACCATGTGTATAGAGGGAACTGTCAAATCCTGCTGACCTTCACTTTAGTTATTGCTCCTTTACAGGTTCTACACCAATTTTACATGTTAAAATCAATTTAATAGTCACCCCAGACACAGGAAGGTGCATGGAAACGAATGCAAAAAGTGGTTGTGGGGAAGATTTGTCAAATCAAGGGATGTGAGTGACGTCACCTGTGTATCTCAGCTTTGGCTTTGAGAAGGAGTTTTAAAACACTTAAGCTTACTTAAGTCAGTAAGATTATAACAAAATACATTATTAAGTCGCTTGTTAGTTTTTTTCAAACTTGACTCATGTTGTGGACCAAAAGTCAAGATAAGTTGGCCTCTGCTGCATCGATTTGACCGATCTTTATGTAAATGCATCTTTTGTAAGTTTCCTGCATTTACTTTAAAGCAGGGGTGCCCAATCCTGGTCCTTGAGGGCCACTATCCTGCATGTTTTAGATGTTTCCCTCTTCCAACACACCTGATTCAAATGATCAGCTCATCATCAAGCTCTGCAGAAGCCTGATAACAATCCTGATCATTTGAATCAGGTGTGTTGAAGAGGGAAACATCTAAAACATGCAGGATAGTGGCCCTCGAGGACCAGGATTGGGCACCCCTGCTTTAAACGCAACACTAAATCACTGGAGGATTCTTTCTAAGGTCAAATGGCAGCCTTTAAGTGCTTGTTTCGGTCTGATTCCTTCTACTTGGAGCTCAGAAAACTTGTTCCTTAGGTCACACACACATTCAAATAAAGATGAATACACTTTAGAGCTCCTTAACGGAACTTGTTCAGATGCAAAATAAAGTTCTAAATAGGAACATTTCACCTTAACTAAAAAGCCCCCGGGGAGCTCGTATTCCTTAGTCGGCACCTCTTTTACTACTCTTTCCACAACTACCTTTACAATCTTATTAAGCAACAATGCCGATCCCTCCATTTGACCATAATGCCCAATAAAAGAGACTTTATGGTTGCATACATTTACCCTCAGCTCTTTGCATATATATTGCTCCTCGCCCAGCAGTGCAGTCGTTAGTGCGGTGGTGTTCTGCTCAGCTGCTGTGGAGGACAGGTAGTATTGAGTGGCGTTGTAAAAGGGAGCTGCTTTACTGTGTGTTTGTTCTGGCATGTTAACGGCTGCCTTTACAGCTCTGATTATGGCCCACCAGGAGAGCAGGGAGTGCTAACTACACGGGGAAAATGCTGCTCGGAATAAAGGACAGGAAGAAGCGATAATGTATATTTCCCCGGGCTGTGTGTGCCTTCACTGTCAATCAAAAATCCCTGCGGCATGGTTGACATTGTTCTCCCCTGATCTCTAATATCTGGTGATAAGAAGAAAAATTGAGCGTGAATTACTCACTAGTAAACACTTCTACATCACTGTGTCAGTTTGTAAAATGGCATAATGATATCATATGATTTAGCTGCATTGCATGTTGCATGAATAAGCAATGGTTGCACTGATAGTCCTGTTGTCCTTTGTTGCTTTTCTGACCAACAGACATTCCTGTTACATGATTGTGCTTTAAAAATAAATTGATGATTATTTAGGCATTATAAATCCCCCACTTTAGACCAAATGTCTAATTTTGTATTCCTGCACAGACTCGTACTTCGTGCACAGAATTATGTTTCCCCACAGCGGACCAGTTTGTGCTCCAGTTTGACACCACAGAGATACTCAATCTGTTGCCTCAACAACCAGGGACTTCAGTGTTTTGTCTGTGCATGTAGCTATAAACAGTATATTTAGCCTTGCTTCCTTGTCTCATCTCCTGGTATTACCCACGGACCAGCCACTCTGCATTGTCACCTGTCTTGTTCATTAACATTCCCGTTATCATTACCTCATCATTTATTCCAATAAGTATCACGCAGCAGTGATGTTTTTTTGTGCTTTTCTCCATGCCGTTATATTAGCTTGCATGACTGTCTTTAGGTTTTCTCCCTGCCCCATTTCCTCCCTCTCTTGCAGTGCCTCTCCTCTCTGTCTCTGACACCGTCAGTCATTAGCCTAACTCCCAGAGCAGAAAGCAGGACTCTGGTTGTGTACGTGCCTTTGTGTGTGTCTGCGTGTGCCTAAGAGAGAGTGAAATAGAACGAGTGCCAGCCAGCTCTGATTGCAGGGTCACTCAGGGACGACTTTGCCAGAGTCTGGACACTGAATCCCAGCGGACTCTGGCAAATCTGTGCAGGTGCCATAAGAAACCGAGTCTAGCCAGCAATGACTAGAGATAACAGCAGCTGTTCTCAGTTTTTTGCTATCGCTCCCACACACAAATGCAGGGTTTACCGACAGGTTCTGTGTCCCCGTGGCAGAACAGAGCAATGAGGATGTGAGCGTGATGGCAGAGATGGCGCCGGCTGGCTGGCTAGTTAAACCAGTTAGCTTACCATCAGTGGAGGACCAGGTCATGACAGCTTTTTGGCTGAAAGGCGGCTGGAATAACTTCTGGCCTCAAGGTTATAGGTTGGGAGAACCTGGTCATTGTCCAGCGTGCTAAAAAGAAACAATCTATGCATGCAGAGAGGGTCATCTGGTGTTTATTTGGCTGCTTGTCTTTGTTTGATGAAGGCTGATGTATTGTTGTTAGTTCCTGCAACAGAACTAAGAAAT